>CM064511.1:36969220-37000713 GCA_032716605.1 Paralithodes platypus
GTTTTGAATAACTTACTTAAGGGGGAGGTAGTTGTTTTGAATAACTTACTTAAGGGGGAGATAGTTGTTTTGAATAACTTACTTAAGGGGGAGGTAGTTGTTTTTTCTCCCTCATGTTTAGTCCCATTAGCTTTGAGATTTCAAGACGTTCGTTTAATAAATTTGGCGATTTTAAGACCTTCGCCCCATTTTGTTGTTAATATAAAGACCTTTCGTGTCATTAATGTGTGTATTTTTTCCTGGCGAGCGATAACGAGCCTTTAATTTTAGGAGGAACCGACTTTCGGTCGGGTCATTTTTTACCGAAAAATGTACACATGTATCTTGATTAGTAGTATTGTGTTAAGCTTGATGGATGTTTAGCGATGAAACTATAAATTAAATATATATCGACCAAAAAATAACCACTACCCCCTTAACCCTATTAGGTTCAGGGCAGGCCAATTTGGAGCCTCCCAGTTTTATTCCATTAGTTTGGAGATTTTAAGACGTTTCATCGCATTAGTTTGGCGATTATATGATGCTTCAACCCAATTATATGATGCTTCAACCCAATTATATGATGCTTCAACCCAATTACATGATGCTTCAACCCAATTAGGTGTCGATTTTTCCTTGGCGAGCGATAGCGAGCCTTCAATTATGGAGAAACCGGCCTTTGGCCGGGAAATTTGTCTACCGAAAAATGTACACATTTAGCTTGAAGGGGGTCTGGGGGACGTTTTTTTTAGTTTGAAGGGGGTTTGGAGAGGCGTTTGTCCAAGTCTAGCGGATAAACTAAAAACACATTGTTCGAAAATGGCTAAAACAAATAAAAACCTCAATAATAATTAAACAAAATACCATAATAACCCCCAAGAAGTTGCACCAAATAGTGTTAAGCCAAATGACTAGCGTGGTGGTCTATTGCGTTTTTAACCCTTTGAAGCTCTGACGGGTTTTAGCAGTTTATTTTGGCTATCATAGACGAATTTATGCAGCTTAGGAAGGATCTGTGGGTATTAAAAGGGCAAATACTATCTCAATCAACCCTTTGTCTTCCATATACCGTTACTAATCTGAATAAAATCGTCTAATAGTAGCCAGAAACAGAACAGAAACGGGTATAGGAGCTGGAAAGGGTTAAATCCCTTCGATTATTTCTTTTCATTAGATACAGCATATTCCATTAGCATCAATTATGTGTTCACTTATGTAATAATTATCAATTATATTAATATTATTTTCAGTTTAATAGCCTTTATCTCTCAACATAATGTTATACCGTACTTAATTAATGAAATAGGCTATAGTCTATTCGCTGTAAGTAGGCGAGAAATCATGACCTCTAGCCTCTGTAACTCAAAAAGGGCTAGAGTAATCGAGCTAATATGTCTACCATTTGGGAAGAGTCAGTCAAGGAATAGATGTGGAAATTTACAGACAATTTGCTCTATCCCTTTTTGAGTTACAGAGGATAGAGGTCATGATTTCTCGCTTACCTACAGTGAATAGACTATAGTAATTGTGGTACGTAGAGTAAGCAATTTCAAAATTTATCCATTTTCTCACGAGCAGTTTATAAAGGCAATATAGGAATAATAGAAAGGCAGTGTTACCAATATCTTCCAGGTTAGCTTGAATACCCTTTAGACCTCAAGGCAATATAGGAATAATAGAAAGGCAGTGTTACCAATATCTTCCAGGTTAGCTTGAATACCCTTTAGACCTCAAGGCAATATAGGAATAATAGAAAGGCAGTGTTACCAATATCTTCCAGGTTAGCTTGAATACCCTTTAGACCTCAAGGCAATATAGGAATAATAGAAAGGCAGTGTTACCAATATCTTCCAGGTTAGCTTGTATACCCTTTAGACCTCAAGGCAATATAGGAATAATAGAAAGGCAGTGTTACCAATATCTTCCAGGTTAGCTTGAATACCCTTTAGACCTCAAGGCAATATAGGAATAATAGAAAGGCAGTGTTACCAATATCTTCCAGGTTAGCTTGAATACCCTTTAGACCTCAAAGAAATCAGTTACTGTAACCTAAAAATGTCTAGGTAATGCTTTGTCTTTTACTTATAATTTAAGAGGACATGGGCCGGTTTTCTGGACCACTTTCTCCCTCATGTTTATCCCCATTAGTTTTCAGATGTTAAGATGTTTGCCCCATTAGTTAGTCGATTTTAAAACCTTTCGCCCCATTTCTTCGTCAATATTTAGAACTTTCGTGCTATTTAGGTGTCGATTTTTTCCCTGGCGAACGACAGTGAGCCTGTAATGTTGGAAGAACCGGCCGTCGGCCGGGAAATTTTTCTACCGAAAAATGTACAAATTAATCTAGAAGGGGGATCTAATGGATGTCTTTTTAAATTTGATGGAGGTCTAGGGAAGAAACATAATAATCAAATACATTATTGAGCACATAAATAAGCCCATCTCCCCTTTAAGTAATTTTAGGTAACGCGACTCCAACCATGTGTCATTCAGGGGAGATTTCCACTTGAGGGATTTTTTTCTTGACCCCTTTCTCCCTCATGGTTAGCCCCATTGCTTTTGATATTATAAGACGTTCGCCCCATTAGTTTGGCGATTTTAAGAACTGTCGCCCCATTTCTGTCAATTTTAAGACTTTTCGTGCCATTTAGGTGTCAATTTTTTCCTGGCGAGCGATAGCGAGCCTGTAATTTAAGAGGAACCGGCCTTCGGCCGGGAAATTTTTCTGTCGAAAAATTTACAAATTTAACTTGAAAGGGGGTCTAGGGGCTGTAATGTTAAGCTTGATGGAAGTCTAGGAAACACTAAAAACCTCCCCTTAACCCTTTCATCACTATCGGTTTGTGCTAAACCTTTACACACCCATTATATATTTTCCATCCAATTGACGACTTGCGAGTTTCGTTCTATAAGGAAGTTGGAGCTGTAGACATCGATATTGAGCAGAATTACTAGCGAAAATACGGTTGTACTATACATTTATAAATACGGTTGTACTATACATTTATAAATACGGTTGTACTATACATTTATAAATACGGTTGTACTATACATTTATAAATACGGTTGTACTATACATTTATAAATACGGTTGTACTATACATTTATAAATACGGTTGTACTATACATTTATAAATACGGTTGTGCTATACATTTATAAATACGGTTGTACTATACATTTATAAATACGGTTGTACTATACATTTATAAATACGGTTGTACTATACATTTATAAATACGGTTGTACTATACATTTATAAATACGGTTGTACTATACATTTATAAATACGGTTGTACTATACATTTATAAATACGGTTGTACTATACATTTATAAATACGGTTGTACTATACATTTATAAATACGGTGTACTATACATTTATAAATACGGTTGTACTATACATTTATAAATACGGTTGTACTATACATTTATAAATACGGTTGTACTATACATTTATAAATACGGTTGTGCTATACATTTATAAATACGGTTGTACTATACATTTATAAATACGGTTGTACTATACATTTATAAATACGGTTGTACTATACATTTATAAATACGGTTGTACTATACATTTATAAATACGGTTGTACTATACATTTATAAATACGGTTGTACTATACATTTATAAATACGGTTGTACTATACATTTATAAATACGGTTGTGCTATACATTTATAAATACGGTTGTACTATACATTTATAAATACGGTTGTACTATACATTTATAAATACGGTTGTGCTATACATTTATAAATACGGTTGTACTATACATTTATAAATACGGTTGTACTATACATTTATAAATACGGTTGTACTATACATTTATAAATACGGTTGTGCTATACATTTATAAATACGGTTGTACTATACATTTATAAATACGGTTGTACTATACATTTATAAATACGGTTGTGCTATACATTTATAAATACGGTTGTACTATACATTTATAAATACGTTAAACCCAATTCAACATACGCTTTAGTCATCAGAAACCTACATTATTTTTGCATTTCTATTTACTATCGATGTCTACAACTCCAACTTCCTTATAGCCTGAAACTCGCAAGTGGTTAATTACTGTCAGCTACGTTTGTTGTCAGTTTATCATAACCATCTCGTATTGAAGGGGTTGACGTTACCTGTATTGAAGGGGTTGACGTTACCTGTATTAAAGGGGTTGACGTTACCTGTATTGAAGGGGTTGACGTTACCTGTATTGAAGGGGTTGACGTTACCTGTATTGAAGGGGTTGACGTTACCTGTATTGAAGGGGTTGACGTTACCTGTATTGAAGGGGTTGACGTTACCTGTATTGAAGGGGTTGACGTTACCTGTATTGAAGGGGTTGACGTTACCTGTATTGAAGGGGTTGACGTTACCTGTATTGAAGGGGTTGACGTTACCTGTATTGAAGGGGTTGACGTTACCTGTATTGAAGGGGTTGACGTTACCTGTATTGAAGGGGTTGACGTTACCTGTATTGAAGGGGTTGACATTACCTGTATTGAAGGGATTGACGTTACCTGTATTGAAGGGGTTGACGTTACTTGTATTGAAGGGATTGACGTTACCTGTATTGAAGGGGTTGACGTTACCTGTATTGAAGGGGTTGACGTTACTTGTATTGAAGGGATTGACGTTACCTGTATTGAAGGGGTTGACGTTACCTGTATTGAAGGGGTTGACGTTACTTGTATTGAAGGGATTGACGTTACCTGTATTGAAGGGGTTGACGTTACCTGTATTGAAGGGGTTGACGTTACCTGTATTGAAGGGATTGACGTTACCTGTATTGAAGGGATTGACGTTACCTGTATTGAAGGGGTTGACGTTACCTGTATTGAAGGGGTTGACGTTACCTGTATTGAAGGGATTGACGTTACCTGTATTGAAGGGGTTGACGTTACCTGTATTGAAGGGGTTGACGTTACCTGTATTGAAGGGGTTGACGTTACCTGTATTGAAGGGGTTGACGTTACCTGTATTGAAGGGGTTGACGTTACCTGTATTGAAGGGGTTGACGTTACCTGTATTGAAGGGGTTGACGTTACCTGTATGGTGTGGTAGGATCTGTACTTCTGGCTGTATAACAATATTATCGATGCATGGAGTAAAATGGCAATACATTTTGATTTAATTATGTCATTGTTGGACACTTACACACACACACAAACGTACTATATATATATATATATATATATATATATATATATATATATATATATATATATATATATATATATATATATATATATATATATATATATATATATAGAGAGAGAGAGAGAGAGAGAGAGAGAGAGCAGTATATAATATTGTGTACATCAATAATTTCGGAGTACCATCATCACCAGGGATGGCTGTTTGATGGTACAGGTGTTGTGAGTCAGGTAACAGCTGGTACTTGGTGGTGTAAAGGGTTAGGTTATGTAAGCGGGTTGTAGTGTACTGTGGTGTAGTGTGTGTGTGTCTAGGGTTACTGGCAAGTGTTGTGTGTGTTTGGTGTTGTGTTACTAGGAAGTGTTGTGTTGTGGGTGTGTTATGTGTTGTGTTACTGACAAGTGTTTAGGTGTTGGGTGTTGTGTTACTAGGAAGTGTTGTGTTGTGGGTGTGTTATGTGTTGTGTTACTGACAAGTGTTTAGGTGTTGGGTGTTGTGTTACTAGGAAGTGGTGTATGTGTGTGGTAGGTGTTGTGTTACTGGGAAGTGTTGTGTGGTGGGTGCGTAGTGTTACATTGTTACTGACAAGTGTTTATGTGTTGGGTGTTGTGTTACTGGGAAGTGTTGTGTATGTGTTGGGTGTTGTGTTACTGGGAAGTGTTGTGTTGTGTATGTGTTAGGTGTTGTGTTACTGGGAAGTGGTAGGTGTTGTGTTACTGAGAAGTGTTGTGTTGTGGGTGTGTTAGGTGTTGTGTTAATGGCAAGTGTTGTGTGTGTTTGGTGTTGTGTTACTAGGAAGTGTTGTGTTGTGTATGTGTTATGTGTTGTGTTACTGGGAAGTGTTGTGTATGTGTTGGGTGTTGTGTTACTGGGAAGTGTTGTGTTGTGTATGTGTTAGGTGTTGTGTTACTGGGAAGTGGTGTGTGTGTGGTAGGTGTTGTGTTACTGGGAAGTGTTGTGTGGTGGGTGCGTAGTGTTACATTGTTACTGACAAGTGTTTATGTGTTGGGTGTTGTGTTACTGGGAAGTGCTGTGTAGAGTGTGTGTTGTGTTACTGGGAAGTATTGTGTAGTGGGTCAGTAGTGTTACAATGTTACTGGGTAGTGTTGTGTGTGTGTTAGGTGTCGTGTTACTTAGCAATGTTGTGTAGTGTGTGTGTGTGTGTTGGATGTAAAGTTGCAATTATGGGTTCACTTTTTGGTCGATTATTTATTTAATATTTTTCTAGTTTCTTCCCTAGACCTCCATCAAACTTAAAAAAAAAAAAAAATAGAATCCCCCTTTAAGATATATTTGTACATTTTTCGGTTGCAAATGTCCCGGCCGAAGGCCGATTCCTCCTAAATTACAAGGTTGCTATCGCTCGCCAGGAAAAAATCGACACATTGACAGTTGACAAAGAAAGGGGGTGAAAGGTCTTAAAATCGTCAAACTAGTGGGGCTAAACACGAGGGGGAAAGTGGTCCAGAAAAACGACCCATCTGTCCTTAATGATTACTTGTTATTCGCTGTGAAGAGATACGATTAAATATTGTTATGTTGTATTGGTGGTGTCATGGTGATACTGTACTACATGGTGACGTGAAGAGAACTGAATCACTATACGAAGCCATACGTTACAGCGAGCTAAAGGGGACATAACAAATCAACGAATGTATAACCTATCTCTTGCCCACAGCTTCGAGAACTTGATTATCATAGTTTATAATAATACCCAGTAATGACGCTAGAATTACAATGTCAGCATTTAGGATAAGACGATCAAATAAGGCGTCGTAAATATTCTAAGTATCCGGCACATGATCAAAAGTGGAGTCACAAGAGCCCCTTTTCCGGCAATTTTTGGATAAGCACGTTTTGTTCTCGTAATATTTAGAGGCTCTTTCGCATTGGTATCGGAAATTAGATCGAAGGTAGATTATGTTATGTAATTCAATTCTTATGCAACTTATATATTGAAGCTGCGAGACAAAGGCCGTAAAAATTGACGGACAAATCGGTCGTGTGACACCGCTTTTCCTATACAAAATTAAGTGTGTTGTCATTATAATATTAGCGTGTGTGTGTGTGGCTAAGGTGACCTATAATGTAATCCCCCACACTCCACCACCTCAGTGTTCTCTCTCGCTCCGTCATCACAACTCGTGTCAGTTCTCTCTCTAACATGATTCGCTTTATCACTGCTGTAGAACAGTTTTATTCGTATACAGTTGAAATGCGGGATTTTATGCCATTGATCATGCTATGGATTGCATTAAAATTTGTTTAGCCTAATAATAAGAAGCACCAGGAAAATATAATTGTTGACAGTTAATGAATATACAGTATACCGGTACTACTAAGTGTGGCATGATGTTCGTCGTACAGTTGACTAAGTGTGGCATGATGTTCGTCGTACAGTTGACTATGCAGTTACATAATGTTGCTGTGATATACAAGGGACTGGAGTTCTTGCAGAGAGGCTCCAGTCCTGACGTTACTGTTGACTTAGTGTGCGGGCTTAATAATCCGATAGGGTTGATAGCCTCTGAAGTCCTATTTTAACGAACTAACTAACTGTAATTTAGAAGGGACTGGAGTTCTCGCTGAGAGGTTCCAGTCCTGACGTTATTCTTGACTTGCAGTGTGCTGGCTTAATAGTCCAATAGGGTTTATAGCCTCTGAAGTCCTATTTTAACTAATTGTGATATTATTGAGTTTATTAATGATTGCTCGCTGTAAAGCTTGAAATAAGTACCAGTGATTTTTTTATTTATGAGTGTTAAAAATTAGAAAAATTTAGGTGACACATGTTTCGAAAAATATTAATAATCAGTGTGACATATGTTTTTGAAAAAAATCAGAAAAATTAGATTGACAAATGTTTCGACTTTTAGAAAGCTGAAGTCTATGTTGCGTCTAGAAGTATTGGATAAGATTAACTCCAGATATGGCCAGACACCAGAGGATCTATACAATATGTCTTGGAGTCCCTGCGTCGTCGCGTTCACCATCTCTTTTATTCTGTAAAATGGTTAATCTCGGTTTTTACGTTTGGTACCGTTAGCGGAACAGAAATATGCTCTGATTTTGAAGAGAGACAGAGAGAGAGAGAGAGGGGTCGCTGGCGAGCGATAGCGAGCCTATCATTTAGGAGAAATCTGCCTTCGGCTGGTATAGTCCGACCAGCCTATGAAGGCACGTTGGGTGGGGTCGCTAGAGGAATGTATACAATGGGAAATGCCAAATCTTTAATTCTATACAACAAATGTCTATGATTTAGCTCTTAACCCTCTCACGTTCTTGACGCAATTTTGAGCCTATTAGGGATACTTTAAAGCCTTTGTTACCACCAGGGGTATTTAAAAACCTTTAGTTTAATTACTTTAACCTCTGCAGTTGTCTTTGAGTTAGCTGTGGGCAGAAACTAATATTGGAGAGGTAATTATAAGAGTGAGAGAACTCTATTTCTTATTGCTAATCTGGCAACCTCTGCGTCATATGAGTCTGAAGGGGTTAACTACTTTAAATGAGTTGTAAATACTCAGTATAGATTTAATTCTACAAAAAGCTATATGGAATTTAAGAGTGATTCGATTTTTGAGGATAAAATCAATGTTTTTGTATAACACTTGGCAGTGTAAATCCGGGACACAAGAGCTTTTATAGTCAACATTCGATGATCAACATTTTTCTAGCAACATTTCTGGAATATTTAGCACTGGTATCGGAAACTAGACTGATGATAGATGAATTTAGGTATCCGAAATATTTTAAATGTTGACCTCCTAAGCTGCCAAACCAGTGTTGAGGATAAATGTTTAGGGAAAAAGCTCTCGTGTGATACCGGCATAATTTTGCGATGTTGTAGGCCAAAGTGGGTTAGTCAGGTCGGTCAGGTCATGGTCATACATACACACACACATACACATACACACGTGTTAGGCGCCAGGCTGTGTCCGATCCGGCGAATTCACACATATACAGTATATATATATATATATATATATATATATATATATATATATATATATATATATATTTTTTTTTTTTTTTTTTTTTTTTTTTTTTTTAAAGGGATATAATACCATGAATACAAATAAAAAAAAAATAATAATATATATATATAAATCTGGTAGTTATTGAATGTATTCGTAATTTACAGTTTCATGGTACAAGTTCCTTTATAAAAATACAAAAATGCATAAATTCGGCGGGATTGGACACACCAACACACACAGTACAAACAGTACCGGTCACAAATTATTAAAAGAAAAAATGGGGACTTGGACCTCATAACATCATAAACCTTTTCCAATTACTTTCTCATCAAATACACCTATAGTTTCGTTAGCAAATATAGACAAATCAAAGCTGGGTGGCTAAAATATACACCGTTTTATACATGATGTGTTTCTATATAGCATTTGTATTATATTTGTATTTATGCTTTGTTATTATCGTCCTAGGTATAAACAAGTTGGTTACATCTAAAATTCTAGCTAGACAAACACTGTTAATTTTGTTTATTATTATTATTATTATTATTATGATTATTATTATATGTATTTATGTATTTGTTATTATTATTATTATATGTATTATTATTATATGTATTATTATATGTATTATTATTATTATTATTATTATTATTATTATGATTATTATTATATGTATTAGTGTATTCAATATATGTTATGATTATTATTATATGTATTATTATTATATGTATTATTATTATTATTATTATTATTATTATTATATGTATTTATTTATTTGTTATTATTATTATTATATGTATTATTATTATATGTATTATTATTATTATTATTATTATTATGAACACTATTGTTATTGTGATTATTATTATATGTATTAGTGTATTCAATATATGTTATGATTATTATTATATGTATTATTATTATATGTATTATTATTGTTATTATTATTATTATTATGATTATTATTATATATTATTTATTTATTTGTGTATTATTATTATTATGATTATTATTATTGTATTATTATTATTATTATTGTTATTATTATTATTATTATTATTATTATTATATGTATTTATTTATTTGTTATTATTATTATTATATGTATTTATTTATTTGTTATTATTATTATTATATGTATTATTATTATTATTATTAGGATTATTATTATTATTATTATATGTATTTATTTATTTGTTATTATTATTTACACTGTGAATGGGTGGACTAGATAGTACAGTCATAGCTATATTTTAATGATATGAGGTACCGTAGTTTGACGATAATATACAGTAAATATTTGTTATCGAAAAGGTTACAAGTCATATTTTGGGTGATGGCAGGTGAAGAATACACTCGTCTCTACAAACCCACTACATCTTGGGTTGAGATCTATCTATCTGTCTATTGCCGGATTCCCGAAGGGGTGGCCACGAACGAAACGCCCCCATGCATCTCTGTCCCCGGTCAGTCGACGCCCCTCCTCCCATCCTGTACCGCCTTCACTTATATACTTCTTCACTCCATCCTTCCACCTCTCTCTCGGTTTACCTCTCCCTCTGTCCTTCCACCTCGCTCTCGTACACCCTCATCGTCATTCTCTCACTTCCCATACGTTCCATATGGCCGAACCATCTCAAGGTGTTTTTCACACTTTCCAGAACATCTACATCCACACCACACCACACCTCTCTCTTACTTCCTCATCCGTCTGTCTATCCCTCCATGTAACTTCGCACGCACTTCTCAAGTACCGGTAACTCATTTCCACCCCTCTCAATCTTGGTTTGAGTGTCTTACCAACGTCCATGCTTCGCTAACGTAAGTCAATGTCGGGATTACCACATTATCATGCAAGGACTTCTTTACTTCCATGCTGACCATTGTATTTCTTGCTGCTGCTTTCAGGGTTCCTACAACCCTGTTCCCCTGTTGCACCCTCTCCCGCACTTCTTCATCCATATTCCCATCTTTACTCAGCATACTGCCCCGTTACTTAAATGAGCTGGTTTGAGATGTTCACCTAATATTTGTCAAGCATGCTATGTGCAGAAATTATGACTTAAGTCAGCCATTTAATTGCTGCATCACAACATAATTTTGTTCGTGTGAAATGCTTCTTTATTTTGTATGTCTATTTAATTTAAAGATTTCTAAAGTGAAACATTACCATCTCAACATCCCAGTAATATTCTTTCATATTCTCATTTATTTTTGTCCTCACCCTCCCCTCGCCCCAACCCTCCCTCTCCCCTCTCCCCTCTCCCAAACCCTCCCTCCCTCCCCTCTCCCCACCCACATCTCCTCAGCCTCCCATTGTACCTCTTGACGTGTGTGTGTGTGTGTGTGTTAACTAAAACCAACACAACCAAAGCATTGGTGTTGGTGTGTTGTGTGTGTAAGAAGAAAGAGCCCGGTTTTTGGTTATATATATATATATATAGAGAGAGAGAGAGAGAGAGAGAGAGAGAGAGAGAGAGATAAGAATGCAAATGGTACTGTAAAGGTGTTTTAATATAATAATAATAAAATAGATACCTGGGATAAATTTAATGTTGTGAGGAGCTGTCTGTATTTAACCACCATTAAGGGGAGATGGGTCGTTTTGCTGGTCCCCCTTCTTCCTCATGTTTAACCTTATTATTTTTTTTTATTTTATGACGTTCGGCTCGGTAGTTTGGCGATTTTTAAGACCTTTCGCCCCATTTCTTTGTTAATATTAAAACTTTTCGTGTAATTTAGGTGTCGATTTTTTTCCCTGGCGAGCGATAGCGAGCCAGTAATATAAAAGAAACCGGCATTTTTCTATCGAAAAATGGACAAATTAATCTTGAAGGAGGGTCTTGGGGGGGGGTGTTATATTTAAGCGTGATGAAGGTTTTGGGAGGAAATTGAAAAAAATAAAAAATAAATTATATATATAAATGAAAGAAGAAAAAGAAAACAAAAACGCGCATCCCCCCTTAAAAGGTGACTTAGTTTTCATCATAGTCTGGTTTCCACTAGACGATTTTCTTCAGCTTGCCTCTAGAGCTCAAAGGGGTAAACACGATCTCAATATACCCTCTAAATAACATAGGTCCTTGTGAAGCTGCAGGAAATCGTCTTATCTTAGCTAAAATGTAAGGTCAAAATGTGTCCCCGTGTTGAAGTGGTTAAGGGGGGATGGGCGTATTTAGTGGCTTATTTTTGTATCTTTGTATTATTATTATTATTATTATTATTATTATTATTATTATTATTATTATTATAGTTATTATTATTATTATTATTATTATTATTATTATTATTACTATTGTTATTATATTATTATTATTATTATTATTATTATTATTATTATTATTATATTATTATTATTATTATTATTATTATTATTATTATTATTATTATTATTATTATTATTATTATTATTATTATATTATTATTATTATTATTATATTATTATTATTATTATTATTATTATTATTATTATTATTATTATTTATTATTATTATTATTATTATTATTTATTATTATTATTATTATTATTATTATTATTATTATTATTATTATTATTATTATTATTATTATTATTATTTATTATTATTATTATTATTATTATTATTATTATTATTATTATTATTATTATTATTATTATTATTATTTATTTTATTTTTTTTTCCGTTTCCTCCCTAAACCTCCATCAAGCTTGAAGAAACGCCCCCCAAGATATATTTGTACATTTTTCGATATCAAAATGTCCCGGCTATCGCTATCGCTCGCAGGAATTTGATTACACTCCATTATTATAGGAATGGAAGGCAACCTAAATGATTTACATGAATATTATGCTATAAAACTATTAACCCTTTCAGTATTGGTGCCGTCCATTTGCATTTATTCTGGCTACTATTAGACGATATTATTCAGCTTAAAAAGGGCCTCCAGCAATTGACAGGCTTCCAACTATCTCACTTAAGGGGAGGTTTTTAGTTTGGTCCCTAGATATCCATCAAGCTTAAGATTACACCCCCTTGAGCCCCTTTCAAGATAAATTTGTACATTTTTCGGTAGAAAAATGTCCCGGCTGAAAGCCGGTTCCTCTTAAATTACAGGCTCGCTATCGCTCGCCAGGATAAAATCGACACCTAAATTGCACGAAAGGTCTTAAAATTGACGGAAATGGGGCGAAAGTTCTTATAATCGCCAAACTAATGGGGCGACTGTCTTAAAATCTCAAAAGCAATGGGGCTAAACATGAGGGAGAAAGGGGTCCAGAAAAAAAAATCCCTCAAGTCGATATCTCCCCTTAACCCTTATGACCACCACAGATCCTTCTTAAACTGCATAAAAGCGTCTAAATATAACTAGAAAAGAATTAATAACACGTCGCCGGTACAGAAGGGGTTAAATCAGCGTAACATTTAAGTATGGCGTAAAGCCGGTGTCACACGAGCGATTTGTCCGTCAATTGTTACGAGCAATTATATTCTGGCAGCTTTAAACATTCAGTTATGTGAGAATTCAGTGACCTTATATAATTTAAATTCAGTCTAGATTCTGATTCCAATGCGAAAAATCCTCAATAGATTATGAGAAAAAAATTGCTCATGGAAAATTGACGGAAAAAGTGTTCGTGTGACAGCGGCTTAAAGGTGGTGTCACACGATTTCTCCCGTCAATTTTCCATGAGCAATTTTGTTCTCTTATTATTTCGGGATTTTGTTTGCACTGGTATCGGTAACTAGGCTGAAGGTAGAGTATGTTAGGCGGCTGAATTCTGATAAAGTGTAATATTTGAAGCTGCCAGACCATAATTGCCCGTAAAAAATTCTCGAAAAATGGCTCGTATGACTCCGACTTAATTAAGAAAATAAACTACTATGTATTCCGTTATTTGATGTACGTATAGAAACTTGAATACCTAAAGCCGGTATCACACGAGAGCTTTTATAGTCAACATTCGATAGCCAACATTTTTCTGGCAACATTTCTGGAATATTTTGCACTGGTATCGGAAACTAGACTGATGGTAGATGTATTTAGGAGGCCGAAATATTCTAAATGTTGACTTCTTAAGCTGCCAGACCAGTTTTGAGGATAAATGTTGAGTGAAAAAGTGCTCGTGTGATACCGGCTTTAACAACCGTTAAGGGGAGGTTTTTAGTTTGTTCCCTACGTTTTCATCAAGCTTAAAATTACACCCCCTAGACCCCCTTTCAAGATAAATGTGTACATTTTTCGGTAGAAAAATTTCCCGGTCGGAGGCCGGTTGCTCTTAAATTACAGGCTCGCTATCGCTCGCCAGGAAAAAATCGACACCTTAATGGCACGAAAGGTCTTAAAATTGACAGAAATGGGGCAAAATGTCTTAAAATGTCAAAACTACTAGGGCGAACGTCTTAACATCTCAAAAGCAATGGGGCTAAACATGAGGGAGAAACGGGTCCAGAAAAAAATCTCTCAAGTGGAAATCTCCCCTATTTTATTTGCTCATTTATGTATATTTTTATAGTTTTTATTATTCTATTAGTTTCCTCGCTAGACCTCCATCAAGCTTAAAAAAAAACAAGAACCTCCTTCAAGATAGAATTGTACATTTGTCGATAGAAAAATATCGGCTTCTCTTAAATTACAGGCTCGCTATCGCTCGCCAGAAAAAGAAAATCGACACCTAAATGACACGAAAAGTCTCAATATTGACAAAGAAATTAGGCGGAACGTCTTAAAATTGCCAAACTAATGGGCTAAACGTCTTATAATCTGAATACTAATGGGGCTAAGCACGAGGAAGAAGGGGGACCAGAAAAACGGCCCATCTCCCCTTAATTGATATTACTCAACTACTGGATAAAGAAATACACTTCCAATTCCATCACATTAATGTTTCTTCCATACCTAAAACCAAGGCACACATATTCCTGGGGGCAGCTGTATGGGGGCTGTCCACGAGAGCCGCTTTACCTTCTTATGTCCATGAGAGCCGCTTTACCTTCTTATGTCCACGAGAGCCGCTTTACCTTCTTATGTCCACGAGAACCGCTTTACCTTCTGTAGTCATTGTTGGCTCTTAATAGTTTATAATCCTTCGTCAGTAGCTGCTGTCACGTGGATCCTGTGTGTGTGTGTGGGGGGGGGGGGGGGGGGGGGGATTGTGAGGGTGGGTATGTGGTGTGGGGACTCGGGGGGAGGTGTGTGGGTTAGGGTGGGTAAGTGGGTGTATGGGTCTGGGTGTGGGAGGGGGGAGGGGGGTCTGTTTGGGTGGGTAGGTGGGTGTATGCGTGTGTGGGGAGGGGGAGGGTATGTCTGTCTGTTAGGGTGGGTAGGTAGGTGTATGTGTGTGTGTGGGTGGGGAAGGTATGTCTGTCTGTTAGGGTGGGTAGGTGGGTGTATGTGTGTGGGGGAGGGGTCTGTGTGTGTATGTGGGGGGGGGGTCGATGTGTGTGTGTGAGCGGGGGAAGGGAGTCGGTTTGTGTGTTAGGGAAGGGGGGGGGGGGGGGTGGAGGGCTGGTGTTAGATACGACACACACACACACACTCACACACAAACTGCAGTAGAACTTTCTTTTTTTTTTTTTTCCCCCTCCTGCAGTAGACGTTTTACTAATTGTGTTCTCTGTCTGCTCCCAGGTCTCACACACACACACACACACACACACACACACACACACACACACACACACACACACACACACACACACACACACACACACACACACACACACACACACACACACACACACACACACACCTGGATTCCTGGATTCCTGGATTGTAGTTTAGGACCGAAGTCCTGGGCCACGCTGGTGCGCCGCCCTCAGTAGTTCCTCGTTCTGATTTGATGCAGCAGGCTGTTTCCGTCGGACGTTTGGTAATAGTGTGGCAGCGATGGTTTGTCGGTTGAAGTTCGTAGAAATTTGTCCAATCCAGTCCTTGAAACTTAAGAGAGAGCCTGTGTGTTCTCTTAGTTGCTTGGGGAGACAGTTATATATCCTTGGACCGTGTACAGCCAATTATTCTCTTTCAAGGTTTGTAAGCTCATCCTTGTTTCTCACTAAACGCGGAATATGCACAATTTTCCTCGTCTACTGCTGTATGTCGTCCTAATTTCATCTTCGTTTTCCCAGATTTGGTATCATTTCGTTAATTATTTCCACACCTACATTGCTACATATTCCTCCCTTCTTCTCTCCAATGTGTACATGTCTAAATGCTGTAGTCTCTGCCAGTAGTCCATGTTGTTCAGTCCTTCGATTCGGGCCGTGTACGTTCGTTGTACTGCCTCCAGTTTTCTGATTTGGCCCATGTTTGTGGTTTTCCATACTGGCAGCAGTATTCAACCAATGGAAGTATCAGGGCCCTGAATAACACTAATAACCCACGTGGTTCTCTTGTTTTGAAGGTCCTAAAAACCCAACCCATATTCTTTCTGGCCTTCGCTACAGTATTATCAATAGGACGGTCGAAGCTAGCGTCGTCGCTTATTGGTTATTCCCAGATCCCGCAAGTGGTTGCTTTGGATTATAATTCCTCCTTCTGGTGTTGTATAGTCCTTGTCGGCCACTTCCTGCTTCGGGTGTCGATATCTCAATAACTCGAATTTTGTGCTATTGAATATCATATTATTCATTTCTGCCCAGTTATATATCGTCTTCAGGTCATCTTGTATCATTTTATAATCATCTTCCCTTCTCACAATGCCCAGGAGTCGAGTGTCGTCTGCGAATGAGGTTGTTTTACAGTACTGTATACTCTGGTCGATATCACTGATATATATGAGGAAAAGCCAGGGGCCCAACACCGACCCCTGTGCCACACCACTTCTCACTTCCGACTTCTTGGATTCGCTTCCTTCGACCATTACCGATTGACTTCTATTAGTGATAAAGCTCCCGATCCACTTGTGTAGCCTACCTCTAATCCCAATATCTTCCAGTTTTTGCAATAAGATCGAGTGGTCAACCTTGTCGAAAGCTTTAGAGAAGTCCAGGTAGATTGCAATCTGCACCATCTCCATCTTCTAGAGCACTCAAATATCCATCCTGTGTTGAAGAAGCTGCGACACTCACATCTTCCGCTTCTAAATCCGTGTTGCCCTTTGTTATAAAGCGATTGTTCCTCCAGATATTTGGTTACTTTTTTTTACAACTATCCTCTCGAATATTTTAATTACGTGTGAAGTAAGAGCCACCGGTCTATAATTTTTTGGTTCCGTTCTCGGCCCACTTTTATAGATGGGTGATATTTGTCCGTGTTTTAAGAGACTAGGTATTTCCCCAGTATCCATCGACTTTCTCCATATCATGTGCAGTGGTTTGGATATAATGGAGGCACACTGCTTCATGAGTATTGCTGGTATACAGTCTGGTCCTGCAGCGGCATATGTGTTCATTTCTTGTATGGATGTCTCTATATCTGTCCTATCGAACTCTACATCGCTCAATTGTGATTCTGCGGGCGGTGTTGTTGTATGCCACTGATTCACTGTATCTAGTTTTGGTGTACTAAATGCAGACACATACTGGTGGTTAAGGGCTTCATTATTTTTTTGTGGATCACTGGTGAGGTATCCATTGTACTTGAGTGGTCCTATGGTTGTCCGCATGCTTGTTTTTTTCTTGGCATACTTAAAAAAGTATTTTGGGTCTTGTCAATGTTGTCCACAGCTCTCCGTTCTTCAATTTGCTTCTCTGTCTTACGACTGTGCGAGGTCTCTTTCGATACGTGCTAATTTTTGCTTTATCATATTCTCTTCTTTTCGCTTTCCACTAATCGTTTATTTAATTTTGTCCTCTTCCTCATCAGTATTTTCCTCTCTCTTGGGATTGTGTATTCTCGTGGTTGTCTCTTACTTGGGATATTCGCTACACATATGTTCAGGAGCTTGGAACTATAATGTTGCAAGACCTCGGTGCTTGTCCGTCCTTCCAACTCTCCATGCCAATCCGTATTGGATATTTCATTGTTGATGGTTTTCCCAATCTATGTCATCCTGGAAAAATTTAAGGATCGGAAAGTCTTTTGTGTTCGCCATAGATTGTTGTGGTTCTCGACTTGCTTGCAATGTTGTTTCAATCACCATAAGTCGGTGATCTGAGATATCTGTCTCTTCGAGTCTTATGTCGCTTATAATTTCTTCATCGTTGGTGAGAAATATGTCCAAAATATTGTTTCTTCTTGTAGCTAAATGTATTATCTGTTTCAGCATTAAGTCTTCCATCATTTTGAATAGTATATTAGCTTGTGATCGGTCTTCTGATGTTCCCCCATATATAGTTGACTCATTCCACTGTATATTTGGTAAATTGAAATCCCCATTAATCACACATTAATCACACACACACACACACACACTTGAACAAGGAGAGGCTTGCGCCACCATATTTTAAATTAATGTATTCATCCAGAATCATGTGTTAGCATTCATGTTTCAAATAAGTTAAAGTAAATGCATTACCGGTATATTCTTGTACATAGGTAATAATTCACACGATACAACTTCATATGAGTGTAACAGTGTATGAACTATGATGTATAACAGTAATGAACCATGATGTATATACCAATAATTGCTGGGAAACCGACCGTTCTGTTGGGATTTTTTTTTTTTTTTTTTTTTTTTTTTTTTTTTTTTTTTTTTTTTAGGGGACAAACTATAATACATTGATCGAAAATTAATAATCAATCAAAACCCTCAATAATAATAATCAAACAAAGTACAGGTATCATAATAACCCACAAGTTAACACTTTGAGGATTATGACGCATTTTGACCGTTTATTCTGGCTATTGTTAGACAATTTTATTCAGATTAGGAAAGGTATGTGGAAGTCAGACGGTTGATAGCGACAGTCTTTACTTTTTAATTCCCAGAGTACCGTCCTGAGCTGTATAAGATCGTTTAAGGGGAGGTTTTTAGTTAGTTCGCTAGACCTCCATCAAGCTTAACATTACAGCCCCTAAACCCCCTTTCAAGATAAATTTGTACATTTTTCGGTAGAAAAATGTTCCGGCCGAAGGCCGGTTCCTCCTAAATTACAGGCTCGCTATCGCTCGCCAGGAAAAAGCGACACCTAAATGGCACGAATGGTCTTAAAATTGACAGAAATGGGGCGAGGGTTCTTAAAATCGCCAAACTAATGGGGCGAACGTCTTAAAATCTCAAAAGCAATGGGGCTAAACATGAGGGAGAAAGGGGTCCAGAAAAAAATCGTCCAGGTGGAAATCTCCCCTTAATGATAGTCAAAACGCGTCAATATCCTCCAGGGGTATATATAAGTCGTTCACAGTGTTGAAGCCACCACCACCACCACCAACCACCCCATGACCGTGACTGGCTGTTGTTGTTGGTGGTGGTGATGTGGATTGTGAGAATTGCTGTGTGGTGGAGCTTAGTACTTTTGTGGCGGGTTTATCTTTTTATTTATTTATTTATTGTATTACTATATTATTGTTTATTTTGTATTAGCTTGCCGGGGGTCTACGAAGGCGCCTTTTTTTTATCGACGGGCGGAAACTAATCACAACATTATCGTAAATAAATAATCAAAGCTCTGAATAATTATACTACAAACCATCGTAATAATGATCCCCAAGTTAAGTCATACACAGTGTTGAACTAGTCACACCCACAGTATCCCCCGCCCCACCCCCATGACCGTGACTGGCGACTGGCTGTTGTTAAATGTGGTTGTGAGAATTGCTGTGTGGTGGAGCTTAGTACTTTCTTCAGTCCGAATCCGGTGTTTCTGAAAAAGGATATCGTCCATCCCCCTTTCTTCGTAGCCTCCTATACGGCCATACTCATAAATGGCCACACTCCTTAATGGCCTTACTCCTAGACGACCACAGCAAGAACGGCCACAGTTAAAATGGCCACAGTACTAGGCCTAAGCAGTCTACTCTTTGTTATGTTAGGTTTATAGTTTGGTAATGTTTGGTTATCTGAAGCCGGAGTCACACGAGCCGTTTTTCAAGCAATTTTTACGGGCAATTATGGTCTGGAAGTTTCAAAAATTACACTTTATCAGAATTCAGCCGCCTATCGTACTCTACCTTCAGTTTAGTTACCGATATCAGTGCAAAAAAGTCCCGAAATATAACGAGAAAAAACTTGCTCAGGGAAAATTGACGGAAAAAATCGCTCGTGTGACAGCGGCTTAAGGGTAGGATAACACTATCTGGTGCAGGGTGGGTCTATTTGGACCAGCCCGGTTTCACTCCATTACTTTAGAGATTTTAGGATGCTTCACCTCACCTTAGATGATAATATGCACTTTAGGAAAAGGTTTGAGCAATCAGAGGGGTAAAAATAGTCTCAATTAACCCTCTAACTCTGCCAGATAAGAGCATCCTCAAATACTGGAAGAGTTAACTACCACAGATACTTCCTAACTGCAAACAAATCTTGTAAATATAGCTAGAATAACCTAAAGAAGACGTCACCCGCATGTAAAGGGTTAAAATTTTATCGCACCGTAAAAGATATCCCTGGATGTTTGTTTAATGTAGTGGTAAGACGAGGAGGTGTTTATGAGAGGTAGCTGGATTACTATATACGTACTGTAGATAGGTAAGCCACAAACAAAATCAGTAAGAAAAGCCAGGCAAATTAATCAGGAGTTCCAACAAGTCCTTATCACATGCCTTTGAGAGAGAGAGAGATAGAGCAGAGAGCAGAGACAGAGAAAGGGGCGAGGGAACGCGAAAGTAGTCCCGGACCCTCTGTCTAGAGTCGGCCACCCCCAGCTATGGGGTATGTGCCTGAGTACATACATACATACATGCATACATACATACATACATACATACATACAAATAACGTACACATACAGGCACACCAAATTAAAATACCGGAAAAAATTATCCTCCCTTTATTTACCTAGAACCGTGTCCAACCAATGTGTGTCTGGTTCACTCTCTCTCTCTCTCTCTCTCTCTCTCTCTCTCTCTCTCTCTCTCTCTCTCTCTCTCTCTCCACTCCTCTCCTTCTCTCCCCCTCTCTCTCGCTCTCCCTCTCGTTCCTCTCCTCTCACATTCTTCTCCCTCGTCTCCCCTCTCTCCTCTCCATCAGCTTTCTCTCCATCTCTCTCATCCTCCATTCTCCTTCCTTCTCATTTTTCCCTTGCTTATTTTTTGACGCTCTTCGCTCTCTCTCTCTCTCTCTCTCGTCACGCTGATTTAAAATAACTACCACGGGATGAACGAGATTAATTATTCTTGAGCTGTCATCATGACCAGGGGGGTGATGCGGAGATTGGTTGGTGGGGTTGTAATGGACGCTTTTTATTTCACATGTCGGGTTTGGCAGATACTCGGTGAATTTGTTTTGATATATGTGGTTTGTTTGATGTTTGCCAGGTTATTATGTGTCCTTATGTGTAATTATGGGTCCTTGTGTGTTATTATGTGTCCTCATGTGTTATTGTGTTCCCTTATGTGTTCTTATGTGTAACTATGGGTCCTTATGTGTTATTGTGTTCCCTTATGTGTTACTATGGGTCCTTGTGTGTTATTGTATTCCCTTATGTGTCCTTGTGTGTTATCATGTGTCATTCAGTGTTGACATATTTGCTTATGTGTCCTTATGTCTTATGTGTCTTTATGTGTAATTATGGGTCCTTATGTGTTATTGTGTTCCCTTGTGTGTTATCATGTGTCCCTAAGTGTTGACATGTTTGCTTATGTTTTATTATGTGTCATTATGTGTTACTATGGGTCCTTGTGTGTTATTGTGTTCCCTTATGTGTCCTTGTGTGTTATCATGTGTCATTCAGTGTTGACATGTTTGCTTATGTTTTATTATGTGTCCTTATGTGTCATGTGTTACTATGGGTCCTTGTGTGTTATTGTGTTCCCTTATGTGTCCTTGTGTGTTATCATGTGTCCATAGGTGTTATTATGTCTAATAGTTACCAGCATATGATGAGAAGGATGCCACCGGTACTGAATGGGTTAAGAGATATGACCAATTGACGGTTGTATAGCAAATTAAACTCGTAAGGCAATCGCACTAGCTTTCCTGCCATACATAACATCATGGTTGGATACAGACTAATTTGGCGAACTGTACCTTAATGAAACCGTTGATATTAAAACTCAGGGCTGCAAGGGAACTGTATACTAACAATTATTATTATTATTATTATTATTATTATTATTATTATTATTATTATTATTATTATTATTATTATTATTATTATTATTATCCTGTAATTATACAGGATTACAAATACAACCACTCTCCTATAATGTACAGTATTATCTCTCACTCTCACTCTCACTCTCTCTCTCTCTCTCTCTCTCTCTCTCTCTCTCTCTCTCTCTCTCTCTCTCTCTCTCTCTCTCTCTCTCTCTCTCAAAAGCGTAATAAGAGAAAATCCACAAATCCCTTAATCTCCCAGCTTTAGATATATTCTGTACATCCGCGTCCCTTTAAAAAAACAAAACAAAAAAAAAACACAAAAAACGGTCTTCTAGCCCCCTAGATTTCAGCTTAATATTGGAGGACATATGAGGTAATTTTGAGTTGGAAATTGGTGGTGGGGGGGGGGGGGTGATTGGGTACTGCTGCGTGTGGGTACTAGGGGAGAGAGAGAGAGAGAGAGAGAGAGAGAGAGAGAGAGAGAGAGAGACATACCACACAGAGCTCGATGACCTTACTTGGCAGTCCGGCCTTATAAACGAGAGTAAAAAGGGGGACAAAGGAAGTCAAGCAACAACAGGTCTAGCGACCCCTCGAGGTTGTTTGGCCTATACACCACTGCTGTTCAAAGTGTCCAACATTGATTTAGAGTGGGTAAGGGACAATTGGAGAGGGAAGCTCTACCCTAAGACTAATGTCCTTTGCAGGAGAGAGAGAGAGAGAGAGAGAGAGAGAGAGAGAGAGAGAGAGAGAGAGAGAGAGAGAAAACAAAATGGAGAACGAACTACGATCGGTATTCAAATGGCAGCTACCATGCTATCTTTCCACTTGTCAGACAGGAGGTATAGCCAGTTAATCTGCCGGGGGAATTAGAGTGCAGAGCGACATATTGGCCTCGCCAATAATGAGCCTCACTTTAGACTGATCTCGTTAATTTCCCTCAGGACTGTTTCTACCCCCCCCCCCCTCTATTGTCTGCCTCCACCCTCTATTTCCTATGACCACCTCTGCTCACCACCATGTCTCTCCTCGTCCTTTCTCTCTCCCCCCCCCCCCTCTATGTCTCCTCCCCTCTCTTCTCCCCCCTCCCCCCCCCCCCCTCTCCCTCTCCCACACCCCCCCTCCCCCCCCTCTATGTCTCTCCTCGTCCTCTCCTCTCCCCCTCCCCCCCCCTCTATGTCTCCTCCTCTCTCATCCCCCCTCCCCCTCCCCCCCCCCTCATTATGTCCCCCTCTCCCCCCCTCTATGTCTCTCTCTCCGTCTCCTCTCTCTCTCTCTCTCCCCCCCCTCCCTCGTATTCTCCTCTCTCTCTCCCTCTCTCTCTCGCGGCCGCTCTATGTCTCCCCCTCTCTCATGTCCCCCTCTCTCCCCCCCCTCTCTTTCTCCTCCCCCCCCCCCCCCTCTCTCCTCGTCCCTCCCCCCCTCTACGTTCTCTTCCTCGTCCTCTCTCTCCTCCCTCCCTCCTCCCCCGCCCCTCTCGTTCTCTCTCGCCCCCCCCCCCTCTATGTCTCTCCTCGTCCTCCTCTCTCGCCCTCCCCCCCCCTCTATGTCCTCGTCCTCCCCCCCCTCCCCCCCTCTATGTCGCCTCGCCTCGTCCTCTCTCTTGCTCCTCCCCTCCCCCCCCCTCTATTCTCCCTCGTCCTCTCTCTCCCCCGCCCCCCACTCTATGTCCTCTCTCCTCCTCTCCTCTCTCCCCCCCTCCCCCCCCTCTATGTCTCTCCCTCGTCCGTCTCTCTCCCCCTCCCCCCCCTCTATGTCTTCGTCCACTCGTCCTCGTCTCTCCCCCCCCCTCCCCCCTCCCCCCTCTATGTCCTTCTCCCCTCTTCCTCTCTCTCCCCCTCCCCCCCCCTCTATTTCTCTCCCTCTCCTTGTCCTCTCTGCTCCTCTCCCCCCCCCCCCCCCCCTCTATGTCCTCCTCGTCCTCTCTCTCCCCCCTCCCCCCTACCCCCTCTATGTCTCTTCTCCTATCCTCGTCCCATCTCGCTCCCCCCCCTCCCCCCCCTCTATGTCTCTCCCTCGTCCTTCCTCTCTCCCCCTCCCCCCCCCTCTATTTCTCTCCTCGTCCTCCTCTCCTCCCCCCCCTCTAGTCTCTCAGCGTCCTCGTCCGCCCCCCCCTCTACATTGTCTCTCCTCGTCCTCTCTCTCCCCCCTCCCCCCCCCTCTATGTCTCTCCTCGTCCTCTCTCTCCCCCTCCCCCTCTATGTCTCTCCTCGTCCTCTCTCTCCCCCTCCCCCCCCCCTCTATGTCTCTCCTCGTCCTCTCTCTCTCCCCCCCCCCTCTATGTCTCCTCGTCCTCTCGCTCCCCCCCTCCCCCCCCCCCCTCTATGTCTCTCCTCGTCCTCTCTCTCCCCCCCCCTCTATGTCTCTCCTCGTCCTCTCTCTCCCCCCCCCTCTATGTCTCTCCTCTCCTCGTCCCTCTCTCCCCCCCTCCCCCCCTATGTTCTCCTCGTCCTCTCTCTCACCCCTCCCCCCCCTCTAGTCTCTCCTCGTCCTCATCTCTCTCCCCCCCCTCTATGTCTCCTTCCTCGTCCTCTTCTCATCCCCCCCCCCCCCCCCCCTCTAGGTGTCTATGTCTCTCCTCGTCCGCTCTCTCCCCGCCCTCCCCCCCCCTCTATGGTCTCTCCTCGTCCTCTCTCTCCCCCTCCCCCCCCTCTATGTCTCTCCTCGTCCTCTCTCTCTCCCCCCCCCTCTATGTCTCTCCTCGTCCTCTCTCTCCCCCTCCCTATGTCTCTCCTCTCTCCCTATCCCCCCCGCCCCCCCCCTCTATGTCTCTCCTCGTCCCTCTCTCCTCTCGCTTCCTCCCCCCCTCTATGTCTCTCCTCCTCTCTCTCTCTCCCCCCTCCCCCCCCCCCTCTATGTCTCTCCTCGTCCTCTCTCTTCCCCCCTCTTATGTCTCTCCTCGTCCTCTCCTTCTCTCTCCCCCTCCCCCCCCCCTCTATGTCTCCCTCGTCCTCTCTCTTCCCCCCCCCTCTATTCCTCCTCGTCTCCTCTCCCCCCCCTCTATCTCTCCTCGCGTCTCTCTCCCCCCCTTCTCTATTTCCCTCTCTCCCCCTCCCCCCCCTCTATTTCCCCTCGTCCTCTCTCTCCCCCTCCCCCTATGGTCTCTCCTCGTCCTCCCCCCCCTCTATGTCTCTCCTCGTCCTCTCTCTCCCCCCCCCCTCTATTCCTCTCCTCGTCCTCTCTCTCCCCCTCCCCCCCTCTATGGCTCCCCTTCGTCCTCTCTCACCCTCTCCCCCCCCTCTATGCTCATCCTCCTCGGTCCTCTCTCTCTCCCCCCCCCCCCTATGTCTCTCTCGTCGCGTCGTCTCGCCGCTCCCCCTCCCCCCACCTCATATGTCTCTCGCATTCGTGCCTCCCTCAGCTCCACCCCCCCCTTCTAATGTCTCCTCCTCGTCCTCTCTCTCCCCCCCCCCTCTCTGTCTCTCCTCGTCCTCATTCTTTCTCCCCTCCCCCCCTCTAGTCTCGTCCTCGTCCTCTCTCTCCCCTCCCCTCCCCACCCCTCTATTTCTCAATCCCCGTCCTCTCTCTCTCCCTCCCCCCTCTATGTCCTCTTCGCTCCCCTCTACTGCTCCCCCTCCCCCTCCCCCCTCCTATGTCCTCTCCTCTGTCCTCTCTTCTCCGCCCCCCCCCTATGTCTCTCCTCTTCCTCGCTCTCCTCCCCCACCTCTATGTCCTCTCCTGGGCGTTCGCTCTCGTCCCGCTGCCTGCCCCGCCTCTATTCGCGCGTCCTCGTCTCTCCTCTTCTCTCCCCCCCCCCCCTCTATGTCCTCTCCTCGTCTCTCTCTCCCCCCCCCTCCTATGTCTCACTCCTCGTCCTCTCTCTCTCCCCCCCCTCTATTTCCTCTCCTCGTCCCTCTCTCCTCCCCGCGCCCCTCTATGTCCTCCCCCTCCCCGCGCCCTCTCACCCCTTCCCCCCCTCCTCTATGTCTCTCCTCGTCCTCTCTCTCGCCCCCCCCTCTATGTCTCGCTCCCTCGTGCCCGCCTCTTCCCCCCCCCTCTATGTCCTCCTCCTCGTCGCTCTCTCCCCCTCCCCCCCCCTCTATGTCTCTCACCTCGTCCTCTCTCTCTCCCCCCCCCTCTATGTCCTCCAATCTATCCTCGTCTCTCTCTCTCCCCCCCCTCTATGGCTCTCTCGTCCTCTCTCCCGCTCTCCCTCCCCCCTCCCCCCTCCTCTCTCCCTCGTCCTCTCTCTTCCCTAATCCTCCCCCTCTTATTTCTCCTCCTCGTCCTCTCTCTTCCCCCCCCCCTCTATGTTCCCGTCCTCCCTCCGTCCTCTCTCTTCCCCCCCCTCCCGCCCCCCTCTATGTCTCTCCTCGTCCTCTGTATTTTATGCTATCGTCCAATAAAGAATCAAATCGAGTCATATTTCCCCCCTCCGCTCCCCGCTAACCCCCTTTCACATCACCCCCCTCACCCCCCCCCCTATGTTTTCTCCTCGTCCCCCTCCCCCTGTATCTCTATATCTCCCGTGTATCCCCCCCCCCGCTTCTTTATCACCCTCCCTCCCCATACCCCCCGCCACCCCTCCCCCTCCTGTCTCTTATTTCTGTCCCATTCACTCTGTCTTTCCCCCTGTCTCTCATCGTCTTCTCTTCCACCCCCCCTCCCGCTTCGCTGGCTCGACCCACCCCCCCCCTGTCCTCCTCCATCTCCCCCCTCCCGCCATGTCCCTCGCCCCGTTCCTCTTTCTTCCTCCTCCCCCCTCCGTTCCTCCCTGTCCCCCAATGCCCTGTCCCCCTCCTTTCCTCTGTCACTCTCCTCCCTCCCCCAGGTCTCTCCCCGTCCCTCCTTCTCCACCAACCCCCCCACCCCCCCCCCGCTCCGTCCCTCTGTCCCCCCCTCCCCCCCCATGGGCCTCTCTTCCCCGTCCTTCCACCCCCCCCTCCTCTCAATCCTACCCCCTCCCCCCAGAGTAACGATGACAAATGTTTCATACTAGGGAGATAGTAAATAGCCCCACCGGGAAATTGATGTAGCGGAGTGTATTCATTCCCGCTAGAAAAATTAGAACATTTTAATAAGTATACTTGAATCACCTTGCAAGAGCTTTTCCACGTAATTCTTGTAATATTATCTGATATATATATAGTATATATAATATATATAATAAGACGTATCAATAGAATTATATGATGACAGTAACGAGAAGATATTAATATGAAATATTTGTGGCATATCGCATTGTGTATAATATCAAGAAAATGTGCATATAAATTTAGGCATGAGCAATAACGCATTTAGTGATTACAATAATATCGTAACCCTCTCCGAGATAATAATATTACAGTCCTATAATTTGTAAGTACAAAAACCAGAAATTTGGGACTTGTCTAACCTCTATAACTCCAAAGGGGCTTGAGCAAATGGGCTGTAACCTTCTTTCCCATACCTAGCTCATCATTGATAGCTGTAGCCATACTCACCCTCTGACTCCCACTCAGCCTAGCCTTTTCCACATAGTAAAAATAGTAGCTTCCATTCACCTCTATGTTGTTTGTGAGATAATAGAGTTTAGTGGTCCGGAATTTCTGGCTTACCTATAATAAATGTAGCTATAGTCTTAGAGTGTGAATTAGAAGTATGTTTTCCTTATAATTTATGATAGTGCAAATCAATAGTTTCACCCCGAAAACCGGATGGTAAGTGTGGTTGATATTTAGAGAGAGGCTATTTAGTGGGTTAAGCCATACGTGGTATTTAATTGTTGATTTCTTCCATATTATAATACAATATTATTGGTAACCCTACTTGTGTGCCTCATCTAGCTTAAGGGGAGATCTCCACTTGCGGGATTTTTTTTTCTTGACCCCTTCCTCCCATCATGTTTAGTCCCCATTGATTTTTGAAAATTATAAAACAGTTTGGCCCCCAGTAGTTTTAGCGATTTTTAATGAACTTTCATTTCAACAACCCCATATTTAAGACCTTTCGTGCAATTCAAGGTGTCGATTTTTTTTTTTCCCGGGCGAGCGATAGCGAGGCGCGGTAATGTAAGAGGAACCCGGCCTTCGGCCGGGACATTTTCTACCGAACAAATTTACAAATTTTATCTTGAAAGGGACTCAAGGGGGTGTAATTTTAAGCTTGATGGAGGTCTAGGGAACAAACTAAATACCTCCCTTCCGAATACCATCCTCAGTCTCCTTTCCGAGATTAATTTGTAATTTTTTCTGTAGCAAAATGGCTCGGCCGAAGGCCGTTTTCCTCTAATATTACAGACATCGGCTATCGGCTCGCTAGGAAATTTGTCGGACAACCTAAATGGGGCACGAAAACTGTCTTAATATTGACATAGAAATTGGGCGCAAGGTATTACAATCGCCAAAACTAATGTGACGAATCATCTACAAATTAATGTTACGGAACATCTACAATTTAATGTGAACGAACATCTACGAATTAATGTGACGAACATCTACAATTAATGTCTACGGACATCTACAAAGTAATGTGACGAACATCTACGAATGTGAAATGTGACGAACAGCTACAAATTAATGTGACGAACATCTACAAATTTAAATTGACGAACATCCTACAAATTAATGTCAACGCTAGTGAGAACTATAACATGAAGGTAGAAGGGAGGTCTAGGAAAACAGAACAAAGATAACAACGCTCCCCCTTAACCCCTTGCTGTAGCGCGAACGACAGCCTTATTAATTTATAGTCTAGTTATATTTAGACGATTTTCGAAGCATTTTAAGAAGGACCTGGTGGTAGTAAAGATGGTTAAGTGAGATAGTTGGAAAGCCTGTTAATGGCTGGAGGCCCTTTTTAAAACTGAATAGCAATCGTCTAACAGTAGCCAGAAAAAAGTTTAAGGGGAGATTTCCACTTGATGTACTTGTTTTCCTTGACGTCCTTTCCCTCCCATCATGTCTAGCACCCTTTGCTTTTGAGATTTTAGGACGTTTCTGCACCCATTAGTTTGGCAATTTTAAGAATTTACGTTACGCCCCTTCTGTTTATTTTAAGATCCTTTTTTCGTTGCCATTTAGGTGTCGATTTTAATCCTGGCGAGCGATAGGTCGAGCCTGGTAATTTAAGAGTAACGGAACATTTTTCTACCGAAAAATGTACAAATTTATCTTAAAAGGGGGTCAAGGTGCAGTAATTTTAAACTTGATGAAACCGTAGGAACAAACTAAATACCCTCCCCCTTAAGAGAGGCTTGGTGAATCACTATATTCTATATTTTTTGGCTTCATAGAAAAATGAAACCACACACAGAAACTAGGCAAGGACGACTTTTGTGTGTACTGTATATATGCAGTATATATAGTATTCTATAATGTTGGTGTTGTGGTGTGTGTGTGTGTATGAGAGAGACGAGATAGTGGGAATGTGTCTGCGTGTGTGAGTGTGTGTTAGAGAGAGAGAGTGAGTGTGTCTGCGTGTGTGAGTGTGTGGCGAGAGAGAGGGTAGTACGTGTCTGCATGTGTGAGTGTGTGTGAGAGAGAGAGAGGGAGGAGTGGTGCTCTGCGGTGTGTGTGTGTGTGTGTGTGTTGTGTGTCATTTGTTTATCAGCCGGTGTTACTATGCATGCTTGCAAGTGATCAGGTTAATTTTCGTGAGGTTTTGTGTTTTAATGCTTATTTGACTATACAATATTAATTCCAGACTGGATAGTGGGACATTACAGTAAGGGTATAATTAGTTCCACTCCAATTCCACTTATTTTACTTCCGATTCCACTTCTTATACTCCAATTAGCACTTATATATTTTAAGCTCCAATAGCCACTTCGTATATGGTACTTCCAATTCCACTTCTTATACTTCCACTTCCACTTCTTATACTCCAATTCCAACTTCTTATACTCCGAGTTCCACTTCTTATACTCCAATTTGACACTTATTATTTTACTCCAATTATCACTTATTAATACTCCACCTTCCACTTGTTATACTCCAAATACACTTATTATACTCCAATTAGACATATTATACTCCAATTACACATATTATACTCCAATTCCACTTATTATACTCCAACTCCACTTATTTATACTGCCAAGTACACTTATTATACTCCAATTCCACTTATATTATACTTCCAATTCCACTTATTATACTCCAATTCCACTTTATTATCCTCCATTAACACTTATTATTTTCGCCAAGTCCCACGTATTCTACTCCAATTACCCGTATTCTTTTCCCTCCAAGTCCACTTATTATACTCCAAGTCCACGTACTATTCTCTCTTTAACTGCGGGACAATCCTTCAGACCCTTTCAGTACGTTCGCGCTAATACGTCATGTTCCCGCTGTCATTACGTTTGGCTTGCTCTGTGCTGAATTAATGTGCTGTATTAATATCTGGTCAGTATGTTGAATAGGGTGGGTAAGTGTAGGCACATGTTTGTTATATTTCACTCGATATGAAGAAATGAATCTTAGATATTGTTTGCTACCAATTCTTGATCAAAACATACTTGGTGCCGAGACAATCACTTAGTAGCGCGACCTTTTGTACATTGACGCCCGCCTTTTGGCTGCTGCTACAAGAGTTATTCCGTTGATGATGAACCTGTTGGAGTTTAGTGGTTGTTTTAGCTATTGTATGCTCCTTAAGGGGAGATTTCCACTTAAGGGATTTTTTTCTTTACGCCCCTTCTCCCTCATGGTTAGCCCCATTGCTTTTGAGATTTTTAGAAGTTCGCCCCCATTAGTTTGGCGATTTTAATGAACTTTCACCCCATTTTATGTCACCTTTAATACCTTTCGTCCCATTTTTAGGTGTCGATTTTTTCCTTCGAGCGATAGCGAGCCCTGCAAGTTTAGAGGAATCAGGCCTTCGGCCGGGACATTTTTCTTCTACCGAAAAAAAAATGTACAAATTTATCTTGAAAGGGTGTCAAGGGTGTATAATTTCACCGCTTGAAATGGAAGTCTAGGAACCACTAAAAACCTCCCCTTAAAAGCCTATGAGATTTTTATTTCGTTGAGGCTGAAACCTGTTGGAGTTATTGGGTTCGTTTTAGACATTGTATGCTCCTTGAAAGCTTGAGATTCTTCCTAAGCTGAGTAACAAATGCTGATATAACCCCCAGAATTAGATCGATGTCTTTTTTTTTTTTGGGATCCAGCGCATGAATACAGATAGAATTATAAAGTAAAGTAGACTCGTCTACTCGGTTACCAGAATCGAGGAGAATTACGTAATTATGTGGAATCGGTTGTAATACTGTATAACACTTAAGGGGATTTTTAAGTATGTTTCCTAGACCTCCATCA
>CM064511.1:37000813-37106066 GCA_032716605.1 Paralithodes platypus
GTTGTTGTTGGTTGTTGTTCCCCAAGCTGCCTGGCCAAACAGCCCCAAGGCCCCGAGCTAGGCCATGGCCATAACCGAGCGCCCCCACAGAACCCTCCCTGCCGACCACAATAAAGCCTGGGTGACCGAAGCCACTCCATGGCGGGGAGCTGAGGAGGGTGCGGAAACGCCCGTGAAACCAAAGCCCCACCCAGGGCCCTGTGCCCCTCAGCAATTATGAAGAGAAAGTTGAGGGGCAAAGGACAAATGTGACGCTTTGGCTTCCAATCTTGGTAGATTGGGAGCTTAATCCACGGAAGAGACGCCGTCACTTGAGATCTAGAAAATATATAAGTAAAAGGAACAGTCAGAGTAAGCTATGGGTATGGCAGAGATCGCTCAGTTCTCACTCTGATAGACCAGCCCATCACCACATGACTAGAACCCAATCCTCTCAGCATCAGCTAGGAAAGGCCCTAGAAAGCCGCCTTTGGCGGGGGGATAGCTCCCCTATTTCAACCCCTTTCGGGGTTGGGCACCCGCCCTGATAAATGATAAATAAAGGATAAATGTTGAGGGAAACAGTGCTCGTGTGATACCGGCTTAATGGATAATATTATGTATAGGGTGATATCCCGTCTTGGTCATACCTCGCAATTTACCACTTGCGAGTTTCAGGCTATAAGGAAGTTGGATTGGTAAACATCGCTATTATACAGAAATGCAATAACAATGTGGCTTGCTGATGGATAAAAACTGTATTGAATTAGGTTGTATGTATTTTGAAATGTACTGCAACCGTATTGTGTCTTGTAATTCTGCTAAATATCGATGTGTACAGCTCCAACTTCCTTATAGAGGAAAACTCGCAAGTGGTCAATTATGTGCGTGTTTGAGAGAGAGAGAGAGAGAGGTGAACATGAAAAGATGACGTCATACGGGATCAATGGTTGGCTGGAATTAAACCAGAGCATAATATAAGAGCAACATTCATCTTATCCCTGCTCCCTGCCTACCCCCCCCCCCCCCCCCCTTCTCTCTCTCTCTCTCTCTCTCTTTATCTATATATTATCTGCAAATCGTCGTCAATACAGTGGTCCTCCTCAAACGGTGTATTTTCTATTAATTTTGTACATTTTTGAAAGATAATTTAACATTGAAAGGACCGTATTGCGATCTTTGTGTTAAACCCATTCCATGAGTTGACGACAGTTATATTATATTCTAGCTAAAGGTAATGTTTTTACAATTTAGTTTACCCGAAATTGAAGTCGTTTATTAATCTTGTATATACGTTATCTCACATAACTAATTATATTAATTCATAATATAATTGAGATATGCATTAACTAAGGCTATAATGTAAATAGGAAAATTATTAAAGCAAATACCCGGGACTTTAATCCGGGCCCTTATAACCACATGACATTTCAGCCGGTATCACACGAGAGTGTTGAGTGGTACTTGCAAAGTAGACAGAATGGATAAAAAACACCATCTGAGGAAGAGCACTTTATTGACAACGTTTCGTAGATAGCTTCATCAGGTCACTAACAAATGCTGGTACATAGGAGGCCTTAAATATCCGTCCTATGTACCAGCATTTGTTAGTGACCTGATGAAGCTATCTGCGAAACGTTGTCAATAAAGTGCTCTTCCTCAGATGGTGTTTTTTTTATCACACGACAGCTTTTATAGTCAACATTCGAAGATCAACATTTTTCTGGCAACATTTCTGGAATACTTTACGCTGGTATCGGAAACTAGACTGCTGGTAGATGAATTTAGGTGACCCAAATATATCAAATGTTGACCACATAAGCTGCCAGACCAGTGTTGAGGATATATGTTGAGGACAAAATGCTCGTGTGATACCGACTTTATGCGGTAATGTAATCACTCCATGGTATGAGGTGATAATTATGTTCTCACCAATCAAATGTTCTCCAATCCACCATGTATGTCACTACCGCCTCCGAGAACATTGTGAGTGAATAGAGAACATTACTATAGACTTAAGGGGAGATGGGTCGTTTTTCTGGTCCCCCGTCCTTCCGTCCTTCCTCGCGAGAGCCAGACAGATAGACAGACAGAGAGAGAGACTGAGAGCAGATAGACATACAGACAGACAGACAGAGAGAGACTGAGAGACAGATAGACATACAGACAGACAGACAGGCAGGACTGATAGCCGAGGAGGGGTGGGGGGGGGGGGGGAGAGTTTGAACGACAATGTTGCCATATATATCACCCCCTGAAGACTCATTCCAACCAGCCATTCATCATTTCTGACGTCATACCCTCATTATCACTCTCTCTCTCTCTCTCTCTCTTTCTCCTTTCTCTCTCTCTCTCACTCTCACACACTCTCTCTCTCTCTCTCTCTGGGTTGTATCCATTTGGCCCCATTCAGCCTACTGTTTTAAGACGTTTATCCCCATCCAGGTGTCGGTTTTTCCTGGCGAGCGGTAACGAACCAGCATGTTTATTAAAATGTTTTTGACAGCAAGCTAAATTTGTACATTTTTTGATAGAAAAATGTCTTCGGCGAAGCCGGATTTCTCCATACAATGCTGGCTCGCTATCGCTCGCCAGGAAGAAATCGACACCTGGATGGGGATAAACGTCTTAAAACAGTAGACTGAATGGGGCCGAATGGAAACAAGCCAGAGCAATAGAGAAATAAAAAAGAAGAGAAAAAAAGAACGGAATATACTGGATGCAAATTAGTATTGATAACGTACGAATTACCCCGAGTACCGGTACTAGATTGACGGCAGAGATACACATTCATTACTATATATAACACTGGAGTCTGTCCTTTGCCAGCTGATGATAAAATGGCATGTTTCGATCTGGAGTACACGGCTATTACGAACACTTGATAGCGAAATATGTTAAGGGGAGGAAGACCGTTTTTCTGGACCCTCTTCTCCCTAATGTTTAGCCCCCACTAGTTTTGAGATTATAAGACGTTCGGCCCATTAGTTTGGCGATTTTAGATACCGTATTCAGGATAGCTACTGTATTCCTTGCAACTTCTGACTCTCATTTCCGAGGCACGTTTTCACATTTCATCTCTACCCATGTTGGTCTTCCTTCATTCTCTCTCTCTCTCTCAAACACACACACACACACACATACTCTCTCTCTCTCTCACTCCCCCTCACTCTCCCCCTCCCCCTCACTCTCCCCCTCTCTCTCTATCAAACACACACACACATACTCTCACACACACACATACACATACTCTCTCTCTCACTCACCCTCACTCTCACTCTCACTCTCCCCCCTCTCTCTCTCTCTCTCGCTTTCACACACACACACTCTCTCTCTCTCTCTCTCTCTCTCTCTCTCTCTCTCGTACATTATTCAGCCTGTGTCACCACCTCTTCCTCTGGACCCTTTACACTTACTTAATGTATGCTCTTTCTCTGCTCTTCCTCCACCGTTCTATACACTATATTATTCAGGCTATGTCATCAACTTATAACTTTAATTATTAGTTCTCTTTGTTACTGTATTCACTCATTACCTATAGTATATTTTAATCCATTGTTTTGTATCTTTATATATATTCTGTAAATTGCATTCCTTAGAAGCAAATTTCACGATACTTAATGAAAAACTATAAAACCACTATGTCTCTGCATCATATTAAGACCAAGTGTATATAATTACCACCATTTTGCACTACAAAATCTTCAAAATAACGGAGCAATCCTGATGGGAACTTTGCAATTTACCGTCAGTTGAAAATAAACCGAGTATAGATTGGAAGCACTCTGTAGTAAATCCCTGCACGTTATGTTCCTCTCCCCAGTGTCTCAGCCTCTAAATGTAGGGGTCTCACTTTTAGGTCTGGCTTTTATGTGTCTGACTTTTATGTCTGGCTTTTATGTGTCTGAATTTTATGTCTGGCTTTTATGTGTCTGGCTTTTATATGTCTGGCTTTTATGTGTCTGACTTTTATGTCTGGCTTTTATGTGTCTGGTTTTTGGGTCTGGCTTTTATGTGTCTGGTTTTTGGGTCTGGCTTTTATGTGTCTGACTTTTATGTCTGGCTTTTATGTGTCTGGTTTTTGGGTCTGTCTTTTATGTGTCTGGTTTTTGGGTCTGGCTTTTATGTGTCTGTTTTTTGGGTCTGGCTTTTATGTGTCTGTTTTTTGGGTCTGGCTTTTATGTGTCTGGTTTTTGGGCCTGGCTTTTATGTGTCTGGTTTTTGGGTCTGGCTTTTATGTGTCTGGTTTTTAGGTCTGGCTTTTATGTGTCTGGTTTTTAGGTCTGGCTTTTATTTCGGTGTGAGCATCCTAGGTTCGAATCCCTGGACTGCCACATGTATTTGTTGATTTCATTAATTGAGTTTAGGAGTAAAGTCGGTTGGTGGGGGTAACATAATAATTGTATGTGTCTGGTTTTTATGTCTGACTTTTATGTGTGTTTTTTATGTGTCTGGTTTTTATGTCTGGCTTTTATGCGTCTGGTTTTTATGTCTGGTTTTTATGTCTGGTTTTTATGTGTCTGTTTTTTATGTCTTGACTTATATGTCTGATTTATATATATGGCTATTTAAGTGTTGAATTTTGTCTGACTTATGTGTCTGTTTTTCATGTCTTGACTTTTATGTATGACATATGTGTGGCTATTATATGTCTTAATTATAATCTGAATTTTATATGTCTGGCTTTTATGTCGTACTTTTATATCGACTTTTATGTCTGCCTTTTGTCTGACTTATAATATCATGACTATTTTATGTCTGACTTGTATGTCTCACGTTTATGTCTGACTTATACTGTATATCCGACTTTTACGAACATAATCTTCAGCAAAAAATACCGGTTTAGTATCATGCTTATCCCCATTAGTTTTGAGATTTTAAGACGTTTTCCCCATTAGTTTGTCTATTTTAAGACCTTTCACCCCATTTCTTTGTCAATATTAAGACCTTTCGTGCCTGTTAGGTGTCGATTTTTTTTCTGGCGAGCGATAGCGAGCCTGTAATTGTGGAGGACATTGTAATTGTGCCGTGACATTTTTCTACCGAAAAATGTACAAATTAATCTCGAAGGGGGATCCTGGTGTTTTTTTTTAAAGATTGATAGAGGTCTTGGGAGGAAACTAGAAAAATACTAAATACATGACAAAATCGGCCGAAAAGTGAACCATCCCCCCTTAAGTGAACCATCCCCCCTTAATTAAATGAACCATCCCCCCTTAATTAAGTGAACCATCCCCCCTATAAGTGAACACTTATTATGAACCCTCCCCCTTAATTAAGTGACCATCCCCCCTTAATTAACATATGTGACCATCCCCCCTTAATTAAGTGAACCATCCCCCCTTAATTAAGGAACCATCCCCCCTTAATTAATGAACCATTCCCCCTTATTAAGTGAACCATCCCCCATTAAGTGTTAAGTGAACCATCCCCCATTAAGTGTTAAGTGAACCATCCCCCATTAAGTGTTAAGTGAACCATCCCCCATTAATTAAGGGAACCATCCCCCCTTAATCAAGTGAACCATCCCCCCTTAATCAAGTGAACCATCCCCCCTTAATCAAGTGAACCATCCCCCCTTAATTAAGTGAACCATCCCCCCTTAATTACTTTATAAGTGAACCATCCCCCCTTAATTACTTTATAAGTGAACCATCCCCCCTTAATTAAGGGAACCATCCCCCCTTAATTAATTGAACCATCCCCCCTTAATTAAGTGAACCATCCCCCCTTAATTAAGTGAACCATCCCCCCTTAATTAAGTGAACCATCCCCCCTTAATTAAGTTAACCATCCCCCCTTAATTAAGTACCGGTACCGTATGCTGAATTCCACTCCTTATCCTGTCTGTAATTTTGTTGATACGGATCATGAATTTTTCGGCTTCTTTATGTCCAAGATCACTTTGTATTGATATGTGATTCTATAGGTAGCGCCAACGAACTTGACAATAATCTCGACCCCTTACCTCTTCGTAACTCAAAATGGACTGGTGCAAACTGGCTGTAAATATCCACACCTATTACCTGGTGAACTCTTCCCAAATGAGAGGAGTTTCTGCTCGATTGCTTTCATTCATATTGAGTTATAAGAAGTTAAGGGGTCCAGATTATTGTCAAGTTCGTTGGCGCTACCTATAGTACCCTACACAATACTTGGCGATTTAAATAATCCCGAAGTAGCTATACAGGACAAACATCTACGCAAACTGTACGCAAAACTGTACGCAAACTGTACGCAAACTGTACGCAAACTGTACGCAAACTGTACGCAAACTGTACGCAAAGTGTACGCGCTATTTTTATTTGTGTGCAGTTTGGGTATAATTTATCTTATAACTATTTTCTGTGTTGTGTTATTATCAAACTCCTTATAATTTGCAGTTTTAAAAGTCCCTTTTCGCTCTGTGTTATCATTCACCACAGTCGGTGACTCGACATTCCCCGACTTTTACGATGATAAATGCCAGAGAAGGATGACTGTTTTACATAGTGTTGGAAGTTGCTTGCATTCTCACTTGGCTGTAACTTTTACGATGATAAATGCCAGAGAAGGATGACTGTTTTACATAGTGTTGGAAGTTGCTTGCATTCTCACTTGGCTGTAACTTTTACGATGATAAATGCCAGAGAAGGAAGACTGTTTTACATAGTGTTGGAAGTTGCTTGCATTCTCACTGGCTGTAACTTTTACGATGATAAATGCCAGAGAAGGAAGACTGTTTTACATAGTGTTGGAAGTTGCTTGCATTCTCACTGGCTGTAACTTTTACGATGATAAATGCCAGAGAAGGAAGACTGTTTTACATAGTGTTGGAAGTTGCTTGCATTCTCACTGGCTGTAACTTTTACGATGATAAATGCCAGAGAAGGAAGACTGTTTTACATAGTGTTGGAAGTTGCTTGCATTCTCACTTGGCTGTAACTTTTACGATGATAAATGCCAGAGAAGGATGACTGTTTTACATAGTGTTGGAAGTTGCTTGCATTCTCACTGGCTGTAACTTTTACGATGATAAATGCCAGAGAAGGATGACTGTTTTACATAGTGTTGGAAGTTGCTTGCATTCTCACTGGCTGTAACTTTTACGATGATAAATGCCAGAGAAGGATGACTGTTTTACATAGTGTTGGAAGTTGCTTGCATTCTCACTGGCTGTAACTTTTACGATGATAAATGCCAGAGAAGGAAGACTGTTTTACATAGTGTTGGAAGTTGCTTGCATTCTCACTGGCTGTAACTTTTACGATGATAAATGCCAGAGAAGGATGACTGTTTTACATAGTGTTGGAAGTTGCTTGCATTCTCACTGGCTGTAACTTTTACGATGATAAATGCCAGAGAAGGAAGACTGTTTTACATAGTGTTGGAAGTTGCTTGCATTCTCACTGGCTGTAACTTTTACGATGATAAATGCCAGAGAAGGAAGACTGTTTACATAGTGTTGGAAGTTGCTTGCATTCTCACTGGCTGTAACTTTTACGATGATAAATGCCAGAGAAGGATGACTGTTTTACATAGTGTTGGAAGTTGCTTGCATTCTCACTGGCTGTAACTTTTACGATGATAAATGCCAGAGAAGGAAGACTGTTTTACATAGTGTTGGAAGTTGCTTGCATTCTCACTGGCTGTAACTTTTACGATGATAAATGCCAGAGAAGGATGACTGTTTTACATAGTGTTGGAAGTTGCTTGCATTCTCACTGGCTGTAACTTTTACGATGATAAATGCCAGAGAAGGATGACTGTTTTACATAGTGTTGGAAGTTGCTTGCATTCTCACTGGCTGTAACTTTTTCCCCATTGTTTTTGTAACTTTTTCCCCATTGTTTATTTTGTAGATTTTCCTTCTATTCTATATTTCTTATATCAGCGTACGGTAGCGCTAATATACTGTAGTCATGTCTCAGTGTTTGCTGTATTAATGTCTGTCAGATGTTGAATAGGGTGGGTATGAGTAGGAACATGTTTATATATCTCACTCAAACGAATACATCAAGTTTTAGATATTGCTGATAATTATTGATCAAAACATAGGCTACTTGATGCCAAAACATCACTTATTAGGCCGATTGTACCTAATTACATGGCTAAATTATCAGTATTTTATATTTATGCTTTCTTATCTGGTGTTACTTCTCGGCCTCGTTTACTTCTCTCAATTGCACTGTAAACATTGAGCGATTAAGGGGAGATATGTCGCTTTTCTGGACCCCCATCTCCCTCGCTTTTAACCCTATTACTTTCCAGATTAAAAGACGTGCACCCTATGAGTTTGGCGATTCTAAGACCTTTTACCCCATCTATTTGTCAATATTAGGACCTTTTGTGCCATTCAGGTGTCGATTTTTTGCTGGCGAGCGATAGCGAGCCTGAAATATAAGAGAAACCGGCCTACGGCCGAGAAAATGTTTTACCGAAAAATGTACAAATTTATCTTGAAGGGGGGTCTAGGGGGTGTTATTATCTTGAAGGGGGGTCTAGGGGGTGTTATTATCTTGAAGGGGGGTCTAGGGGGTGTTATTATCTTGAAGGGGGGTCTAGGGGGTGTTATTATCTTGAAGGGGGGTCTAGGGGATGTTATTATCTTGAAGGGGCGGTCTAGGGGGTGTTATTATCTTGAAGGGGGGTCTAGGGGGTGTTATTATCTTGAAGGGGGGTCTAGGGGGTGTTATTATCTTGAAGGGGGGTCTAGGGGGTGTTATTATCTTGAAGGGGGTCTAGGGGGTGTTATTTAAGCTTGATGGAGGACTAGCGAGAAAACTAAAAAGAGTATATAAATAATAATATATAAATAAAGAAACCGACCAAAGTATAAACCCTATCCCCTTAATGGTGGCAACACGGATGCACATCCGTGTCTTCTTCGATATAGCCTATCATCTATGCACATTTGAACCCGTAAATGATGGAGGTATTTGTATTGTGTGTGTATCAGTCTGTTGCAAATGATGGTGGTTTCATTTTTTACAGTGTGGAGACTCGTTCGATCTTTTTACAGTGTGGAGACTCGTTCGATCTTTTTACAGTGTGGAGACTCGTTCGATCTTTTTACAGTGTGGAGACTCGTTCGATCGTTTTACAGTGTGGAGACTCGTTCGATCGTTTTACAGTGTGGAGACTCGTTCGATCGTTTTACAGTGTGGAGACTCGTTCGATCTTTTTACAGTGTGGAGACTCGTTTGATCTTTTTACAGTGTGGTGACTCGTTCGATCTTTTTACAGTGTGGAGACTCGTTCGATCTTTTTACAGTGTGGAGACTCGTTCGATCGTTTTACAGTGTGGTGACTCGTTCGATAATTTTCCTCTTGTCTTTGCTTCTTAACCCTTTGAAGATCCAATACGTATTTCTTTTCGGGTTTTCCGGCTATTATTTAGACGATTCTATGCAGATTATGAAGGGTATGTGGAAGTCCCAGGGTTCATTGAGATAGTCTTTACCCTTATTATACTTACCACAGGTCCTTCTTAAACTGTATATAATCGTCTGATGATAGCCATAATTGTCTTCACTCTTATTATTCCCACAGGTCTTTCTTAAACGGTATAATATCGTCTAATCATAGCCATAATAAACTGTCAAAATGCGTCACAATGTTCAAAGGGTTAATGTGTCCTGCTTCTCTTCCTTCCCATTCCCCTCCTCCTCCTCCTTCCCCTCCTCCTCCTCCCCCCTCCTCCTCCTCCTCCTCCCCCCCCCCCTCCTCCTCCTCCTCCCCCCTCCTCCTCCTCCTCCTCCTCCTCCCCCTCTCCTCCTCCTCCTCCTCCTCCTCCTCCTCCTTTTCCTCCCCCCCTCTCCTCCTCCTCCTCCCCCCCCCTCTCCTCCTCCTCCTTCTCCAGTCTGCAGCTCTGATTATTATTTATTATTGTTTTCTCCGCCGCCCCCTCCTCAAGGCAAGGCTGAGATGGAAGGTCAAGCGTAACGGCAAGATTGGTGATGGTAGTTATTTGTGTTGGTGATGATTGTTAAGGGGAGGTATTTAGTTTGTTCCCTACGTTTTCATCAAGCTTAAAATTACACCCCCTAGACCCCCTTTCAAGATAAATTTGTACATTTTTCGGTAGAAAAATTTCCTGGCCGGAGTCCGGTTGCTCTAAAATTACAGGCTCGCTATCGCTCGCCAGGAAAAAATCGACACCTTAATGGCACGAAAGGTCTTAAAATTTACAGAAATGGGGCAAAATGTCTTAAAATGTCAAAACTACTAGGGCGAACGTCTTAACATCTCAAAAGCAATGGGGCTAAACATGAGGGAGAAACGGGTCCAGAAAAAAATCCCTGAAGTGGAAATCTCCCCTTGGGGGGATGGTTCACGTTTTGGTAGATTTTTTCATTTATTTATTATTAATTCTAGTTTCCTCCCTAGACCTCCATCAAACTTAAAACAAAAAACATCCATCAGATCCCCCTTCTAGATTATTTTGTACATTTTTCGGTAGAAAAATCTCAAGGCCGAGGCCGAGGCTGGGCTCGCTTTCGCTCGCCAGGAAAAAAATCGACACCTAAATTGCACGAAAGGTCTTAAATTTGACAACGAAATGGGGCAAAAGGTATTAAAATCGCCAAACTAAAGGGCCGAACGTCATAACATCTGAAAACATATATTGGGGGTAAACATGAGGGAGAAGGGTGACCAGAAACACAGCCCATGTCCCCTTAGCATTTTGGTGGTGCTGTTATAATAATATGTGAGCCCGAGTGTCAAATCTATTGCCGTTTAGCCGGACGGCTTTGGATAGTTTGATCTTAAGGGGGAGATTTCCACCTGGAGGATTATTTTCTGAACCTCTTTCTCCCTCGTGTTTAGCCCCATTGCTTGTGAGATTTAAAGACGCTTGCCCCATTAGTTTGGCGATTTTAAGAACCCTCGCCCCATTTCTGTCAATTTTAAAACCATTCGTGTCATTTAGGTGTCGATTTTTTCCTGGCGAGCGATAGCGAGCCTGTAATTTAAGGGGAACCGGCCTTCGGCCGGGACATTTTTCTACCGAAAAATGTACAAATTTATCTTGAAAGGGGGTCAAGGGAGAGAAGTTTTAAGCTTGATGGAAGTCTATGGAATCAACTAAAAACCTCCCCTTAAGTCAGGTAGTTCATCATCATCTCTATTTTGTCTTAATTCACCCCCCCCCCCCCACACACACAAGAAAACACACACACAGTAGTTGGAATATAGAAGAAGAAAAAAACCAAACACAACACACACACACACACACACACACACACACACACACACACACATACACACACACACACACACACACACACACACACACACACATACACACACACACACACACAACACACAACACACAACACACACACATTAAAGCTGGCCTCCTTTCTCCCAATGTCTCGCCTCCAGACATTATGGTGCTGGGTGGATAAATGGTAGGTGGATGTGTTTAGGTGGATGTGTGGTGGTTGTGTGGTGGTTGCTCAAAACCACAATATACATTTATTTAAAACTTGAATAAAAGACTACCGTGCACTTTAATATGCTCTTGATCAAGCGCACATATCATAAACACGCAAACACTCTTGAAGAATATATTATATATTTGTTTTTAGTGTTTATCACTCGTACGAGAGAGAGAGAGAGAGAGAGAGAGAGAGAGAGAGAGAGAGAGAGAGAGAGAGAGAGAGAGAGAGAGAGAGATTGTGTGTGTGTTCAACTGCTGCCACATGTCACCATCATAGGCCTACCTGCACTAAACATTCACATTTTCACCAGTTTTATCAGTATCACCATTTATACCACTTCCATACCATCATCACAATCAAAATGTCCACTATATTCAAAATGTCCACTATATTCAAAATGTCCACTATATTCAAAATGTCCACTATATTCAAAATGTCCACTATTTCAAAATGTCCACTATATTCAAAATGTCCACTATATTCAAAATGTCCACTATATTCAAAATGTCCACTATATTCAAAATGTCCACTATATTCAAAATGTCCACTATATTCAAAATGTCCACTATATTCAAAATGTCCACTATATTCAAAATGTCCACTATATTAAAAATGTCCACTATATTCAAAATGTCCACTATATTCAAAATGTCCACTATATTCAAAATGTCCACTATATTCAAAATGTCCACTATATTCAAAATGTCCACTATATTCAAAATGTCCACTATATTCAAAATGTCCACTATATTCAAAATGTCCACTATATTCAAAATGTCCACTATATTCAAAATGTCCACTATATTCAAAATGTCCACTATATTCAAAATGTCCACTATATTCAAAACGCCGTACAGTACCGGGCATCACTACCACAATTGCCAATTATTACCAGTGTCTATATTTTCATCATGACTCTTACCTCTGCTATCACCATAACTGCTACTAACTACTATCATCATCATCATCAACGACACTACTGTGAGAAGTACTTTGCCATTACTGGGTACATCATATGAAGAAGCGTTGTACTAGAATAAATTGACTTTTTCCGAGAAAGAAGCCCAAAACTTAAAATGATGTACAGTATGTGAAGTATGCAAAAGGGAGCTCATGTTGAATGACCTGCCCGCAGGTGTTCACTTCGGCTGTGTGTTACTGGAGCAGGTGACTTAAGGTTTTACTACGTGAAAAAACACTAGCTCTGCCTATGGTGGGGCTGAAACTGCCACCGTCTCCAGTGTTATTGTGGTGGGGAAAGGTCAGAGAACTTCCACTTCACTTGAGGGGAAAGGTATATGCTTTATCATAGGCTTTAATATAGCCAGAATCAAAGTTAAAAAGGCGTCATGGTGCTGAAGGGGTTTAATTCTATTATTTTCTCCGAGGGTTGGATTACATTATTATTATTATTATTATTATTATTATTATTATTAATATTATTATTATTATTATTATTATTATTATTATTATTATATTTATTTTGTATTTATCTATTTATTTATTTATTTTTATTTATTTTTTGCTGGTGTTCTCATGCATACATTTCAACAGGCTGTCCTCTCCCCACCTTTTGTTCTTGTTGTATCATCCCCTCCTCTCTTCTCTTCTTCATCTCCTATATTCAAGTAACAATGTCTTGAAGGGCCTTGGCAAGGATTTTAGATGGTCACTATGCCCCGTTTCATGGCATCCATCACACTATTTAGACAACATATTAAACAACGTGAACGTCGTCATTGAGTGATAAACAGCTATTGCATATATGATAATATACTGGCTATTGATTGAGTGAACAGAGAGTAAGTCAGTGTTGTGTATGATAAGAGAGAGGCAGTGTAAGTGACATGGAATATGTCGACTCAGTCATTAGAGCAATCAGCTGTATGTTAACTGACGGTAAATTGCCCTGTTTCTATCGTAAATCTCAGATATTTCGAAGATTTTATATATATATATATATATATATATATATACCGGTATATATATATACACTTTTTGGATAAGGTTATGGAGATATTTGACTGACCAGTTTTTAAAGGATGCACAAACATACCAAAATATATACGATAAATAAACTGAGAGACAGATATAATATGACGTGGGATAGTTATGACATTTCATTTTCCTATATAGCCCCTAAGCCCCTAACTTATAGAATCATATATTTCCCTATAGGGCTGTGCTATAAATGTTCTCTCCCCACCACCACCGCCCTCAATATGAATGTTTTGGTGATAGTTTTATATATATTTACGCTAGGGTAGGTAGGCTATATGCAATTGGTCAGGTTCTGGGTTAGTATTATATGTTTGTGTTATATTAAGGGGAGATTTCCACTAGAGGGATTTTTTTCTCAACCCCTTTCCCCCTCATATTTAGCCTCATTGCTTTTGACATTTTAAGTCATTCGCCCCATTAGTTTGGCGATTTTAAAAACTTTCGCCCCATTTGTGTCAAATTTAAGACCTTTCGTGCCATTTAGGTGTCGATATTTTCCTGGCGAGCGATAGCGAGCCTGTAATTTAAGAGGAAGTGGCCTTCGGCCAGCACAGTTTTCTACCGAAAAATGTACAAATTTATCTTGAAAGGGTGTCTAAGGGGTATAATTTCAAGCTTAATGGAAATCTAGGGAACAAACTAAACATCTCCCCTTAAATTTGTGTGGTTATAGGGCATTATTATATATTTTTAGTTATATGTAATGTTTGAGGTTCTTGGTTAGTTTTATATATTTGTGCTGGGTTGTTTGTCCATTGTTTGAGGTTCAAGGTATGTTTTAGAATGTTAGATGGCTATGGTTTGTTTGGGGAGATTTTATTATTTTCTGGGGTATACGTAATGTGGCAATTCTTTTTAGTATGTTGTATGCATTAGTATGTTGTATGCATTGTAGTATGTTGTATGCATTGTAGTATGTTGTATGCATTGTAGTATGTTGTATGCATTGTAGTATGTTGTATGCATTGTAGTATGTTGTATGCATTGTAGTATGTTGTATGCATTGTCGTATGTTGTATGCATTGTAGTATGTTGTATGCATTGTAGTATGTTGTATGCATTGTAGTATGTTGTATGCATTAGTTATTAAGTATTTGAATAATATATAATGTTATATTGTAAATGTTGTTTAGGTAATGTTCAGTGTTTATGTTATTGGTTGGATATTTATTGTTTTACTCCATGACTATCTCCTTTTATTAAGTTTCCTCTTTGACAAGCCTTGTTCTATAGTGTCGACATGAAGATTAGTCTTTGAATCAAGGGTAAACAAAACGGTGTGTAGGTGACACACACGCACACACACACACACACACACACATATACGCACACACACACACACACACACACACACACAATGAACAATGAACAGTGAAGCCCGTGAGGTCTTGTTCCAGTCTAGGGAGTGAGACATGTGAAGCACGCAGAGTACAACGAGCACCTGCCATCTTGCCTTCACATTAGGCACGGTGCTCACTCCTGGCCCGAAACGACCCCATCTCTGAAGCCACCTCGTTCCCGTGCTTCACAGTCTCACCCCTACACTCGGACTCTCACACTTACACACACACAACGCCCCAAAGGTTAACCCCTTTAAGGGGAGATGGTTCACTTTTGGGGCGATTTTTGCATGTATTCGTGATTTTTCTAGATTCATCCCTAGACCTCCATAAAAAAAAAAAAAAACATCCATCAGATCCCTCTTCTAGATTAATTTGTACATTTTTCGGTAGAACAAAATTGCGGCCGAAGGCCGGTTCTTCCAACATTACAGGCTCACTTATCATTTCGCCAGGGAAAAAATCGACACCTAAATAGCACGAAAGGTCTAAATATTGACGAACAAATGAGGTGAAAGGTCTTAAAATCGACTAACTATTGGGGCAAACATCTTAACACCTGAAAACTAATGGGGCTAAACATGAGGGAGAAAGTGGTCCAGAAAACCATCCCATTCCCCTTTAACACGATGACGTAATTTTAATCTTGTTCTGGTTACCATTAGACAATTTGCTTTAGCTTATAATCTACCTCTAGGATTCATAGGGGTAAATATGATCTCAATAAACCCACTAAACAACACAGGTGTGGTGATGGGCTGGTCTATCAGAGTGAGAACTGAGCGATCTCTGCCATACCCATAGCTTACTCTGACTGTTCCTTTTACTTATATTTTTTCTAGATCTCAAGTGACGGCGTCTCTTCCGTGGATTGACCTCCCAATCTACAAAGATTGGAAGCCAAAGCGTCACATTTTTCCTTTGCCCCTCAACTTTCTCTTCATAATTGCCGAGGGGCACAGGGCCCTGGGTGGGGCTTTGGTTTCCCGGGCGTTTCCGCACCCTCCTCAGCTCCCTGCCATGGAGTGGCTTCGGTCACCCAGGCTTTATTGTGGTCGGCAGGGAGGGTTCTGTGGGGGCGCACGGTTATGGCCTTGGCCTTGCTCGGGGCCTTGGGGCTGTTCGGCCAGGCAGCTTAAGGAACAACAACAACACAGTGGTGATGGGCTGGTCTATCAGAGTGAGAACTGAGCGATCTCTGCCATACCCATAGCTTACTCTGACTGTTCCTTTTACTTGTATATTTTCTAGATCTCAAGTGACGACGTCTCTTGCGTGGATTGTCCTCCTAATCTACCAAGGTTGGAAGCCAAAGCGTCACATCTTTCCTTTGCCCCTCAACTTTCTCTTCATAATTGCTGAGGGGCACAGGGCCCTGGGTGGGGCTTTGGTTTCCCGGGCGTTTCCGCACCCTCTTCAGCTCCCCGCCATGGAGTGGCTTCGGTCACCCAGGCTTTATTGTGGTCGGCGGGGGGGGGGGGGGGGTTCTGTGGGGGCGCTCGGTTATGGCCTTGGCCTTGCTCGGGGCCTTGGGGCTGTTCGGCCAGGCAGCTTGGGGAAAAACAACAACAACAACAACAACACAGGTTCTTCTGAAACTGCATAAAATCGTCGAAATCTAGCCAGAATAAAAGGTAAAAGGCGTTATCGTGCTGAAGTAGTTGATACTAAGGATATTATTAGCCGTATTTGGTTGAATGGATAGTATCTCATAGGTTGATGTATCTTGGGTTTGATAAGCTCGTAGGGGTGATGCTATGTAGGGTGATAGGCTATATTGGTAATACCTCGTAGTTGATAATTATATCGTCGTGATGGGTGTGAAATATAATTATATATATATATATATATATAATATATATATATATATATATATATATATATATATATATATATATATATATATATATATATAGAGAGAGAGAGAGAGAGAGATGGCTCAGTAACCGCTGGGCTTTGAATAATATAAGGAGGAGAGGCAGTGGGGATTGACGAAGATTAGAGTAGGAGAGAATGTGATAAAGCAAAGAATGGGATATTTGCGTGAGGACATTTAGAAGAAAGTGGACCAAGATAATCCCAGTAGAAAGGAAATCACAGGAGGGGAAATGGAAACAAAATGAAAATTAAATGTCAATAAATCAATGGTTTGGAGAAATAACCAAACGAAACAAAATAACTTAAATCCTGCCAGTTAGAATGACACTAGAAAGGGAACCAAAAGCAGAGGAGGAGAGAGGGGACGTAGAGAAGAGATGAGAGATGGAAGAGAAGAGATAAGGTGTGAGGAGAGACATAGAGGGAGGAACGAGAGAGAAGTAGAGAAACAAGAAAAGGTACATAAGAAGAAAGAACAAAGAAAGTACGATCGCTGAAGAACTTTTGCTGAGAACCAGTGGCAAATGAACACCTTCGTGAACAAGTATAATTTACGAAGTTTGCATAAGTTATCTTAACCCCTTCTGTACCGTCGACGTCTCTTTAATTTTATTCTTGCTACTATTAGACGATTTTATTCAGTTTAAAAAGGGCCTTTAGCAACTAACAGGCTTTGCACTATCTCACTTAACCCTTTTTACTGCCATTGATCCATCCTAAACTGCACACAATCGTCTAAATATACCTAGAATCAAATAAAAGAGACGTCGCGGTACAGAAGGGGTTACACTGTAATAACAGGATAATAAGAGATTTGAATACGAATTGATGATTTGAAGAATATCCGATAAAGCTATATGTATGATATAAGAAAGACGTAGCGAGAAGGGGTATGGATCAAAGAATTATAAGAAAGACGTAGCGAGAAGGGGTATGGATCAATGAATTGAACAGCTTAATGAAATACAATATGTATGTCAACACATGCGATTGATAAAACGTGACAATAATATCACTATCTTTTGCACAGCAGCCTAAGACAAGTAAACGTGGGAATAATTTATTGGACAGGTGATTTGTACATTTGGTAATCACGGTGATGTAGTGGTGATGTGTTGTTGTGATGGGCAAGATAACGTTGGTTTTGGTGGTAATGACAAATGAATAGTGGAGATGGTAGTGTTGATAGTAGTGACGGTATCATGATACTGGTGATGGTGGTATAGGTTCATAGTTAAATTACTTTATTATATTTGTTCACCAACCAACTTCACTTCTAAACTCAATTAATGAAATCAACAAATACATGTGGCAATCCAAGGACTCGAACCTAGGACACTCACACCGAAATTCAGCGGACTTATGCTTTACGCTATCAAGACAGTTTATATCAGATAATTGTGTGAAAGAAGTCCATCAACTGGTGACGTGCTAGTGCCAGTGGTGAAGGTTTTCTGAAATTGGCAATAAAAGGATTGAAGGGGGCTGAACTACTGAAGGGGACAGAGATGCCTGAAGCAGGGACTGATAGTGAGGACTGAAGCAGGTACTGATAGTGAGGACTGAAGCAGGGACTGATGGTAAGGACTGAAGCAGGGACTGATAGTGAGAAATGAAACAGGAACTGATAGTGAGGACTGAAGCAGAGACTGATAGTGAGGACTGAAGCAGGAACTGATAGTGAGGACTGAAGCAGAGACTGATAGTGAGGACTGAACCAGGTACTGATAGTGAGGACTGAACCAGGGACTGATAGTGAGGACTGAAGCAGGGACTGATATTGAGGACTGAAGCAGGGACTGCTAGTGAGGACTGAAGCAGAGACATAGTGAGGACTGAAGCAGGGACTGATAGTGAGGACTGAAGCAGGGACTGATAGTGAGGACTGAAGCAGGAACTGATAGTGAGGACTGAATCAGAGACTGATAGTGAGGACTGAACCAGGTACTGATAGTGAGGACTGAAGCAGGGACTGATATTGAGGACTGAAGCAGGGACTGCTAGTGAGGACTGAAGCAGAGACTGATAGTGAGGACTGAAGCAGGGACTGATAGTGAGGACTGAATCAGGGACTGATAGTGAGGACTGAAGCAGGGACTGAAGCAGGGACTGATAGTGAGGACTGAAGCAGAGACTGATAGTGAGGACTGAAGCAGGGACTGATAGTGAGGACTGAAGCAGGGACTGGTAGTGAGGACTGAAGCAGGGACTGATGGTAAAGACTGAAGCAAGGACTGAAGCAGAGGCTGATAGTGAGGACTGAAGCAGAGACTGATAGTGAGGACTGAAGCAGGGACTGATAGTGAGGACTGAAGCAGGGACTGATAGTGAGGACTGAAGCAGGGACTGATGGTAAGGACTGAAGCAGGGACTGATAGTGAGGACTGAAGCAGGGACTGATGGTAAGGACTGAAGGAGAGACTGATAGTGAGGACTGAAGCAGGGACTGATAGTGAGGACTGAAGCAGGGACTGATAGTGAGGACTGAAGCAGGGACTGATAGTGAGGACTGAAGCAGGGACTGATAGTGAGGACTGAAGCAGGTACTGATAGTGAGGACTGAAGCAGGGACTGATAGTGAGGACTGAAGCAGGGACTGATAGTGAGGACTGAAGCAGGGACTGATAGTGAGGACTGAAGCAGGTACTGATAGTGAGGACTGAAGCAGGGACTGATAGTGAGGACTAAGGGACTGAGTCAAAGGCTGGACAAGTATAAAGGTGATTGATTTAGACTTTATGGCTAGAGAGTGGGGGACTGGAGACCTGGGGGTTGAAAGTGGGATGATTGGCTAGGGAGAGGCGAGGAGTGGAATTGAATTTTCTGAGAGAGAGAGAGAGAGAGAGAGAGAGAGAGAGAGAGAGAGAGAGAGAGAGAGTACAAAGGAGTACAAAGGAGTACAAAGGAAATCAAGCAACAACAGTTCTAGTGACCCTTCTAGGTTGCTTGTCCTCCAAAACACTGAGGATCAAGTGTCCAAACAGTGGTTTAGAGTGGGTAAGGGAACATTGGAAAGGGAACTACTGCCCTGCCACTAACGTGGCAGGACTAGGAAGTTAGTAGGGGACATATGGGTTAGTAACTGAGGGGAGGATAAAGTTATTCATTTACAAACGCAGTCAGTCGCGGGTTTGATGCGAGATATTTGTCTAGGCGGAATTTAAATGAATCACGGTGCTGCAGTCTATAACGTCTCGGGGAAGCCCATTCCACAAGTTGACAACTCGATTGAAGAAGAAATTCTTAGATTCGTGCGAGTTAAAAGATTTACCAATAATTTTGCAACCGTTTCCCCGCGTGTAATTAGATTGGTCGATAGTGAAGTACTTACTACAGTTCATATTGTCGATGCCTTTGATGATTTTGAACACTTGAATTAAGTCACCTCTTAATCTGCGCTGGGTTAAAGGAAATAGATTTAATTCTCTAAGACGCTCTTCGTATGGTTTGTTCTTTAGGCTAGGTATCATTTTGGTAACTCTACGTTGAAACTCGTTCTAGCTTGTTTATATCTTTTTGGTAATAAGGGCACCAGGATTGAACGCAGTATTCCAGAAGAGGGCGGACTAAGGAATTGTAAAGGGTTAGGATAACTTCTTTGGATTTATGCTCAAATGACCTGCCTATAAAGCCAATTATTTTGTTTGCCTTCTTAACAACTTCTGAACATTGTTGACTCGGTTTTAGGTTACTCGATATTGTTACTCCCAGATCAGTTTCTCTGTTTACATTCTTAAGCTGAGTGCCATTCATCGAATAGTTTGCTTTCTCATTTAGGTATCCGACATGTAGTACTTTACATTTATCCGCATTGAAACTCATTTGCCAAATTTGGGCCCAACATGACAATTTATCTAGATTGTGTTGCATATCGTCAACTTGTTCTTTTGAGAGTACGCTATTTGCAATTTTTGTATCGTCAGCAAATTTTGAGATTGTGCAGGTGAGACCCTCATCTATGTCGTTGATGTAAATTAGAAAGAGAATTGGTCCTAGTACCGATCCCTGGGGTACCCCGCTACTTACATTGGTCCATTTAGATGCCTTACCGTTTATGACTACCCTTTGCTTTCTGTTGCTGAGCCAATTTTCTATCCACTTCAACACACCGTCTTGTATCCATGCGCTTTTAGTTTTAGCAGTAAACGTTTGTGGGGAACTTTGTCAAAGGCCTTTTGAAAATCAAGGTATATAATATCTACAGCTTTACTCTCATCGTAGAGGTTGAGGATATCGTGGAAGAAGTCTAAGAGGTTTGTTAAACAGGAACGTTTTTTACGAAAGCCGTGTTGAGTATCTTTAAGTATGTTATTTTCCTCTAAGTGATTTACGAGTCTGTCTCGTATGACCGTTTCTAGCATTTTACATACAAGAGAGAGAGAGAGAGAGAGAGAGAGAGAGAGAGAGAGAGAGAGAGAGAGAGAGAGAGAGAGAGAGAGAGAGAGAGAGAGAGAGAGAGAGAGAGAGAGAGAGAGAGAGAGAGAGAGAGAGAGAGAGAGAGAGAGAGAGAGAGAGAAGAGAGAGAGAGAGAGAGAGAGAGAGAGAGAGAGAGAGAGAGAGAGAGAGAGAGAACACACGTTGTGATCATTACATTACATTTGCCAGGGGAGTTAACCTGTAATATTATAATTATATATATTTTGGATGCATTAAATTAATGAGTATCTTCTTGTTTCAGGTGAGTTCAGTGAGTCAACTAAACCTCTTGGTGGGATTCATGTGAGTAACGATTTTTTTTTTTTTTTAATATTTCATATATATTGTTAACCCCTTCAGTGCCAGTGACGTCCTTTTCATCATATTCTGGCAACTATTAGACGATTTTATTCAGCTTATGAAAGAAGTCTACCCATTGTAAAGACGACAGGCTTTCTCAATTAATCCTTTTAGCTACTATTTATCTTTCCAAAGCTTCGTAAAATCTTCTAATTGTAGCTGAAATCAAGTAAAGAAGACATCCCCGGTAATGAAAGGGTAAACCTTATTGCCGTAAAGCTGGTATCACACGAGCGCTTTTTCACTCGACATTTATCCTCAACACTGGTCTGGCAACTTATGTGGTCATCATATATAATATTTCGGTTGCCTAAATTCATCTACCATCAGCCTAGTTTCCGATACCGTTGCAAAATATTCCAGAAATGTTGCCAGAAAAATGTTGATCATCGAATGTTGACTATAAAAGCTCTCGTGTGATACCAGCTTAAGTGTACCAAAGTTACACAATGTATTAGCCGGAAGTAGAGGTGGACAGGACTAAGTGGGTGACATTCCAGCCTTACCTTGTGCTGTTCGGTAATATTGTAAGAATAAACGTCATCATTGTGTTGAGTGTTATTGTTCTTAGATGACGCCTTCTCTGTTGTTGTGTTTGATTATTCTTCATACCACTGTAGTTCATAAGAAAGGAGTTATATGTGAGTGATCAGCAGCACATATGTCATTTTGAACTAACTAAGGGGAGATATCCACTTGAGGGATTTTTTTCTTGACTCCTTTCTCCCTCATGTTTAGCCCCAATGTTTTTTCTAATTTTAAGACGTTTGCCCCATTATTTTGACGATTTTAAGAACTTTCGACGCATTTCTGTCAAATTTAAGACCTTTCGTGCCATTTAGGTGTCGATTTTATCCTGGCGAGCGATAGCGAGCCTGTTATTTAAGAGGAACCGGCTTTCAGCCGGGACATTTTTCTACCGAAAAATGTACACATTTATCTTGAAATGGGCTCAAGGGGGTGTAATCTTAAGCTTGATGGATATCTAGGGACCAAACTAAAAACCTCCCCTTAAGGGAACGTATATATTGGATTTTATTTTAGGTATAAAGTCAGTGTTACAAAACTGTATATATATATATATATATATATATATATATATATATATATATATATATATATATATATATATATATGAGTTTACGGTACATGTAGGAAGTTACTGAAAACAAAGGGAGCGTCTAAATATCTGTATACAATCAGGTACAATATATTATCATCATAATATCTGTATACAATCAGGTTCAATATATTATCATCATAATATCTGTATACAATCAGGTACAATATATTATCATCATAATGGAACATATCCTAGATAACCTCGTAGGAAGGTAAAGTGTGTGAACTCCCTCGATAGATCCTGATAATGTTGGGTGACAGTGAGGAAGTTGGAGTGACAGAGTGTAGGAGTGGGAGTGAGTGGAGTGACAGTCAGTGTGTGGGAGTGGGAGTGAGTGGAGTGACAGTCAGAGTGTGGGAGTGGGAGTGAGTGGAGTGACAGTCAGAGTGTGGGAGTGGGAGTGAGTGGAGTGACAGTCAGAGTGTGGGAGTGGGTGGAGTGACAGTCAGAGTGTGGGAGTGGGAGTGAGTGGAGTGACAGTCAGTGTGTGGGAGTGGGAGTGAGTGGAGTGACAGTCAGTGTGTGGGAGTGGGAGTGAGTGGAGTGACAGTCAGTGTGGGAGTGGGAGTGAGTGGAGTGACAGTCAGAGTGTGGGAGTGGGAGTGAGTGGAGTGACAGTCAGAGTGTGGGAGTGGGTGGAGTGACAGTCAGAGTGTGGGAGTGGGAGTGAGTGGAGTGACAGTCAGTGTGTGGGAGTGGGAGTGAGTGGAGTGACAGTCAGAGTGTGGGACTGGGAGTGAGTGGAGTGACAGTCAGAGTGTGGGAGTGGGTGGAGTGAGTGGAGTGACAGTCAGAGTGTGGGTGTGGGAGTGAGTGGAGTGACAGTGGGAGTGTGACTGTGGTGGAATAGTTTTAAGCGTCGGACTCTCGGGAATCGAACTTTGGCGTTCTGTAATGACTAGCGAGGAGTTTTGTTTTTAAAAGTCTTGTTCAGGTCCAGCACTTTCAGCCACATATTTGATCAGAGTCTGATATTCTGCTACGAGTTTCCTGATTATGTAAGATACGTCATAATTATTGATGAATTTGATATGACTGTTATAGGATCTGTGAAATATGATACCGGTATTCCATTAACAATACTGTAGCTCAGTTACTATCACCCTTATTTATTTGCTCATTTATGTATTATTTTTCTAGTTTCCTCCCTAGAACTCCATCAAATTAAAACAAAAAAACATCCAATAGATCCCCCTTCTAGATTAATTTGTACATTTTTCGGTAGAAAAAATTTCCGGCCGAAGGCCGGTTCTTCCAACATTACACGCTCACATCGCTTTCCTGGCGAGCGATAGCAAGCCTGCAAATTTAAGAGGAACCGGCCTGCGGCCGGGAAAATTTTCTTCCGAAAAATGTACAAATTTATCTTGAAGGGGGGTCTAGGGGGTGTTTTTCTAAGCTTGATGGAGGTCTAGGGAGGACACTAAAAAATATATATGAATAAATGAATTAATAGACCAAACAAACGGCCAGCCTCCCCTTAAGTGCCCCATTAATTACTCCTTCCATTCGTCTATACATTAGGCTACCATAGCGCTGTTGGAATATATGTACACACTACATGTGACGCCCATGGCAACTTATTCGATATGTGTTTTTATAAATAATGTTTATGACTATGATGACAATTAACATTTATAACCAACATTACGCCCGTTGTAAATGGACAGTGTTAAGGCACCCCACCTCGCTTTTTTTGTTTATCTTTCTCTCCCTCTCTCTTTGGCTTGTATCCATTTGGCCCCATTCAGCCTACTGTTTTAAGACGTTTATCCCCATACAGGTGTCAATATTTGCCTGGCGAGCGGTAGCGAGCCAGCATATACAGTTTATATTGTTTTTTTACAGCAAGCTTAATTCGTACATTTTTCGATAGAAAAATGTCTCCGGCGAAGCTGGATTTCTCCATACAATGCTGGCTCGCTATCGGTCGCCAGGAAGAAATCGACACCTGGATGGGGATAAACGTCTTAAAATAGTTGGCTGAATGGGGCCGAATGGATACAAGCCAGAGAAAGAGAGAAAAGGACAGAAATAACAAAAAGCAGGTCACCCTCCTTAATGGGAATCCCGCAACATCCAGATAGTCCCAGGCGTCGCATCTTCCCAGTACAGGGGGAGGTAGGGGGAGACTCGTTAGTGAGGGGCCAGCGGGGGAGGAGGTTATAGATTCCTCCAGCCCTGAGTAAACAATAATATCATCATTACATGTAGGGGTATTGTTAAAAGAGTGGTTGATTGTTAGTGTGATGAGTGATGATACTATTATTACATGTAGGGGTATTGTTAAAAGAGTGGTTGATTGTTAGTGTGATGAGTGATGATACTATTATTACATGTAGGGATATTATTAAGAGAGTGGTTGATTAGATTTAGTATTGGTGAGGAGCATAACACATAACCGCTAGTATAGATTGTTAAGGGGATAGTGGCTGTTTGTTGGTCTATTAATTAATGTATTCATTTATTTTTTAGTTTCCTCCCTCAAACTTAGAAAACCAACCCTTAGACACCCCCTCAAGATAGATTTGTACATTTTTCTGTAGAACAAATGTTCCACGGTTCCTCTTAAGTACAGGTTCGCTATCGCTCGCCAGGAAAAAAATCGACACCTAAATGGCACGATAGGTCTTAAAATTGACAACGAAATGGAGCTAAAGGTGTTAAAATCGCCAAACTAATGGGCCGACCGTCTTAAAATCTGAAAACTAATGGGGCTAAACATGAGGAAGAAGGGGGACCAGAAAACCGACCCATCTCCCCTTCAAAACAACTACACTGTGAATTTACGACCATTCATGCCTTCATAACGGCGGCCGGGACCATTGTAAATCAAACTTTATCAACACAACCTCTCTTTCTCCCAGACTGTCTTCCCTCCCTCCATCTTTCCTTTCTTAGAAACACACACACTGCCAACTCAGCCTCACTTTGGTATCAGCATTTTTAGCAATGTCTGTCATTTAGAGTGTTGATAAATATGAATAAATAACTTAATTATATAATATTTGTATGTGTATCATACAATCCCCCATTGCGGTATCATTTTAATTATTTGTGTGTACAGTATAATTATGCTATATACGGTATATAAAATTAAATCGTATAGCCTGTCTCTTTATTTCTGTATGTCTCCTCTCTCATCAGCTGTTCCCCATGTGTAGTGCCTTTACATTTTTCTAACCAATGTTCAATGTTCCTTAATCTTCTCCTTTCCCGCAGCCTCTAAGGCTGTCTCACCTAGGCTATGTCTCCCTGTCTCACCTAGGCTATCCCTGTCTCACCTATGTCTCACTGTCTCACTTATGTCATCCTGTCTCACGTATGTCTTCCTGTCTCACCTATGTCTCCCTGTCTCACCTATGTCATCCTGTCTCACCTATGTCATCCTGTCTCACCTATGTCTCCCTGTCTCATCTATGTCTCCCTGTCTCACCTATGTCTTCCTGTCTCACCTATGTCTCCCTGTCTCACCTTTGTCATCCTGTCTCACCTATGTCTCCCTGTCTCACCTATGTCTCCCTGTCTCACCTCTGTCTCCCTATGTCTCCCTGTCTCACCTATGTCTTCCTGTCTCACCTATGTCTTCCTGTCTCACCTATGTCATCCTGTCTCACCTATGTCATCCTGTCTCACCTATGTCATCCTGTCTCACCTATGTCTGTCTCACCTATGTCTCCCTGTCTCACCTATGTCTTCCTGTCTCACCTATGTCTCCCTGTCTCACCTATGTCTCACCTATGTCTCCCTGTCTCACCTATGTCCCTGTCTCACCTCTAGAGGTCTCCCTGTCTCACCTATGTCTTCCTGTCTCACCTATGTCTCCCTGTCTCACCTATGTCTTCCTGTCTCACCTATGTCTCCCTGTCTCACCTATGTCTCCCTGTCTCACCTATGTCTCCCTGTCTCATCTCTGTCTCCCTATGTCTCCCTGTCTCATCTCTGTCTCCCTATGTCTCCCTGTCTCACCTATGTCTTCCTGTCTCACCTATGTCTCCCTGTCTCACCTTACCTTTAGATACCTTTACCTATGTCTCCCTGTCTCACCTATGTCTTCCTGTCTCACCTATGTCTCCCTGTCTCACCTATGTCTCCCTGTCTCACCTATGTCTCCCTGTCTCACCTCTGTCTCCCTATGGATCCCTGTCTCACCTATGTCTCCCTGTCTCACCTATGTCATCCTGTCTCACCTATGTCTCACTGTCTCACCTATGTCATCCTGTCTCACCTATGTCATCCTGTCTCACTTATGTCATCCTGTCTCACCTATGTCATCCTGTCTCACCTATGTCTCCCTGTTTCACCTATGTTTCCCTGTTTCACCTATGCCTCCCTGTTTCACCTATGTATCCCTGTCTCACCTATGTCTCCCTGTCTTACCTATGTCTCCCTGTCTCACCTATGTCTCCCTGTCTCACCTATGTCTCCCTGTCTCACCTATGTCTTCCTGTCTCACCTATGTCTCCCTGTCTCACCTATGTCTCCCTGTCTCACCTATGTCTCCCTGTCTCACCTATGTCTCCATGTTTCACCTATGTCTCCCTGTTTCACCTATGTCTTCCTGTCTCATCTATGTCTCCATGTCTCACCTATGTCATCCTGTCTCACCTATGTCTTCCTGTCTCACCTATGTCTCCCTGTCTCACCTATGTCATCCTGTCTCACCTATGTCTCCCTGTCTCACGTATGTCTTCCTGTCTCACCTATGTCTCCCTATCTCACCTATGTCATCCTGTCTCACCTATGTCTCCCTGTCTCACCTATGTATCCCTGTCTCACCTATGTCTCCCTGTCTCACCTATGTCTCCCTGTCTCACCTATGTCTTCCTGTCTCACCTATGTCTCCCTGTCTCACCTATGTCATCCTGTCTCACCTATGTCATCCTGTCTCACCTATGTCTCCCTGTCTCATCTATGTCTCCCTGTCTCACCTCTGTCTTCCTGTCTCACCTATGTCTCCCTGTCTCACCTATGTCATCCTGTCTCACCTATATGTCTCCCTGTCTCACCTATGTCTCCCTGTCTCACCTATGTCTCCCTGTCTCACCTATGTCTCCCTGTCTCACCTCTGTCTCCCTGTCTCACCTATGTCTTCCTGTCTCACCTATGTCTTCCTGTCTCACCTATGTCTCCCTGTCTCACCTCTGTCTCACCTATGTCATCCTGTCTCACCTATGTCTCCCTGGCTCACCTATGTCTCCCTGTCTCACCTATGTCTCCCTGTCTCACCTATGTCTATAATGTCTCCCTGTCTCACCTATGTCTCCTTGTCTCAGCTATGTCTCCCTGTCTCACCTATGTCTCCCTGTCTCACCTATGTCTCCCTGTTTCACCTACGTCTTCCTGTTTCACCTATGTCTCCCTGTCTCACCTATGTCTCCCTGTCTCACCTATGTCTCCCTGTCTCACCTATGTCTCCATGTCTCACCTATGTCTCCCTGTCTCACCTATGTCTCCCTGTCTCACCTATGTCTTACTGTTTCACCTATGTCTTCCTGTCTCACCTATGTCTCCCTGTTTCACCTATGTCTTCCTGTCTCCCCTATGTTATCCTGTCTCACCTACCGGTATGTCTTCCTGTTTCACCTATGTCTCCCTGTCTCACCTCTGTCATCCTGTCTCACCTATGTCTCCTGTCTCACCTATGTCTCCCTGTCTCACCTATGTCTCCCTGTCTCACCTATGTCATCCTGTCTCACCTATGTCATCCTGTCTGACCTAGGCTATGTCTCCCTGTTTCATCTATGTCATCCTGTCCCACCTATGTCATCCTGTCTCACCTATGTCATCCTGTCTCACCTATGTCTCCCTGTCTCGCCTATGTCTCCATGTCTCACCTATGTCTCCATGTCTCACATATGTCTTCCTGTCTCCCCCATGTCATCCTGTCTCACCTATGTCTCCCTGTCTCACCTATGTCTCCCTGTCTCACCTATGTCTTCCTGTCTCACCTATGTCTTCCTGTCTCACCTATGTCTCCCTGTCTCACCTATGTCTTCCTGTCTCACCTATGTCTCCCTGTCTCACCTATGTCTCCCTATCTCACCTATGTCTCCCTGTCTCACCTCTGTCTCCCTGTCTCACCTATGTCTCCCTGTCTCACCTATGTCTCCCTGTCTCACCTATGTCTCCCTGTCTCACCTATGTCTCCCTATGTCTCCCTGTCTCACCTATGTCTCCCTATCTCACCTATGTCTCCCTGTCTCACCTATGTCTCCCTGTCTCACCTCTCTCTCCCTGTATCACCTCTGCCTCCCTGTCTCACCTATGTCTCCCTGTCTCCCTGTCTCACCTCTGCCTCCTTGTCTCCCTGTCTCACCTATGTCTCACTGTCTCATCTATGTCTCCCTGTCTCATCTATGTCTCACCTATGTCTCCCTGTCTCACCTATGTCTCCCTGTCTCATCTATGTCTCCCTGTCTCATCTATGGCTCACTGTCTCACCTATGTCTCACTGTCTCATCTATGTCTCCCTGTCTCACCTATGTCTCCCTGTCTCATCTATGTCATCCTGTCTCATCTATGTCTCCCTGTCTCACCTATGTCTCCCTGTCTCACCTATGTCTCACTGTCTCATCTATGGCTAACTGTCTCACCTATGTCTCCCTGTTCCACCTATGCCTCCCTGTCTCACCCCTGCCTCACCTCCGTCGCTCTGTCTCCCTGTCTCACTTCTGTCTCCCTGTCTCACCCCTGTCTCACCGTCTCACCACTGACTCCCTGTCTCCCTGTATACCTGTCTCACCACTGACTCCCTGTCTCACCTCTGTCTCCCTGTATCCCTGTCTCACCTCTGTCTTCCTGTCTCACCTCTGTCTCCCTGTCTCACCTCTGTCTCCCTGTCTCACCTCTGTCTCCCTGACTCCCTGCCACGGACAATAGTTCCCTTTCCAATGTTCCCTTACCCACTCTAAACCACTGTTTGATCACTTGATCCTCAGTGTTTTGGAGGACAAGCAGCCTAGAAGGGTCACTAGACCTGTTGTTGCTTTATTTCCTTTGTACTCCTTTGTACTCACCACTGTCTCCCTGTCTCACCTCTGTCTCCCTGTATCACCTCTGTCTCCCTGTACCACCTCTGTCTCCCTGTCTCACATATGTCTCCCTGTCTCACAACTGTCTCCCTGTCTCACCCATGCTTCAGAACAAAGGAATGAAGCATCAACTACATTAGTCTTCGGTGTTGGTACTAATGAACTCTTTGTCATGTTTCGGTCCGACCTTTATCGATTTGTTTTTGTTTCTTTTCATGTATTATTGGGTTCTCAGTTGCTATTATGTCTTCTTAAAAATCTATATTGCTTTTTCACACACACACACACACACACACACACACACACACATCAATATTTTATTAAGTATTCTTCTTATCATTATACCTTACCATTTACTTATATTTCTCGTGTTGTTTTTCTTTTAGAAAAGTATTATTTTACATCGTTAAATAGTCGGGTGGATGGGACTCGTTAGCCTTGGTCGGCAACCCATCTAGGGGAGACAACCTTATACAAATCCGGATGGATAGGACTCGTCAGCCTTGGTCGGCAACCTGTCTAGGGGAGTAAGCCTGATACAAATCGGTACTGCTTACATAAGGGTGAAGCAGGTTAGTGGATGGACTAGCCGAACACCACTGTAGACAAATAGTGCTAAAAAGATACATAGAAGGCTCCGGGGTTGGACGGGTCCTAAATTGAGTGGGCAACCCTGTAAGTCCTTCAGTAATCTGGTATGGGTTGTCCCTCTTACAGGGAATAGGTCTGCTTGGGGGCCTTCTGTGTATGGCCACCTTCATTAAGGGGAATAAGGCGTCCGGCAATAGATAGATAAATAGGAATTGATGACTTAACATAAGTTATTATATGATGTGCGTTCTATATGGTTGCATGTTTGGTTTTATTTTGTATTCCCTCTGATTCCCTACAATTGTCCAACTCCCTCCTATATTGTCTGATATCATCTATCTACTGTCCTTCACTAATATCGATTATATATTTCTTGAACTTATCACTCACAGTTAACCCCCTCAGCACCATGACGTCTTTTTACCTTTCATTTTGGCTAAAGTTAGACGATTTTATGCAGTTTCAGAAGGACCAATGTTATTCAGAGGGTTTATTAAGATCGTATATACCCATTAGAGTAATAGAGGTAGCATATAAACTAAAGAAAATCGTCTAAAGGTATCCAGAATAGGATTAAAATTTCGTAATGGGGTGAAGGGTTTAAAGGTTTAAGTATTGTCCAATGAAGCCTTGTCATGTTCTTTATATATTTTCTTCTGAACAAGATGGCAGCACCATATTTATATGCGATAGTGTGACCGTGCATGTATTTATGTGAGGATGTTAATCATGTGTATACACCGCTAATCATAAGTTTTATTCAAACAATTAAGTTAGTACCGTAACAGTAAATGTGTTAATTTACGTCACACATTTAATGTTGGCGGTCATGAGAATATATTATTCTGTTATTAAGTAATTAGTGTTATTCTGCCTTTGTAACTGGTATGGCAATTATAAAGTGTCAGTTGTAATGAACTTAGTTTTATGTTTTTTTTGTTCATAGCGTGTGTATGATTATGAAAGTTAATTATTCAGGGGAGGCGTTTAATTTGTTCCCTAGATTTCCATCAAGCTTAAAATTACACCCCTAGACCCCCTTTCAAGATAAATTTGTACATTTTTCGGCAGAAAAATTTCCCGGCCGAAGGCCGGTTCCTCTTAAAATACAGGCTCGCTATCGCTCGCCAGGAAAAAATCGACACCTAAATGGCACGAATGGTCTTAAAATTGACAGAAATGGGGCGAGGGTTCTTAAACTCACCAAACTAATGGGGCGAACGTCTTAAAATCTCAAAAGTAATGGGGCTAAACATGAGGGAGAAAGGGGTCCAGAAAAAAAACCTCCAGGTGGAAATCTCCCCTTAAGACTCCACATATGTTAACCCATTCAGTACCGGTGACGTCCTTTTCATTATTTTCTGGCAACTATTAGACTGTTTTATTCAGCTTAGGAAGAATGTCTAGCCGTTAACAGATTACAGACTATCTCCATTAATCCTTTTAGCTCCCAAATATCCTTCCTAAGCTTCATAAAATCGTCTAAATGCAGCTGAAAAAATAAACAATAGGACGTCGCCGCTACTGAAAGAATGAACTCTCGATAAAAACAAGGTTACCATTCAGTGTGAAGAGGAAGTGTTGGACTATCCAGGAATGAGGGGCATTATTCAGTGTGAAGAGGAAGTATTGGACTATTCAGGAATGAGGGGCATTATTCAGTGTGAAGAGGAAGTGTTGGACTATCCAGGAATGAGGGGCATTATCCAGTGTGAAGAGAGGAAGTGTTGGACTATCCAGGAATGAGGGGCATTATTCAGTGTGAAGAGGAAGTGTTGGACTATCCAGGAATGAGGGGCATTATCCAGTGTGAAGAGGAAGTGTTGGACTATCCAGGAATGAGGGGCATTATCCAGTGTGAAGAGGAAGTGTTGGACTATCCAGGAATGAGGGGCATTATTCAGTGTGAAGAGGAAGTGTTGGACTATCCAGGAATGAGGGGCATTATCCAGTGTGAAGAGGAAGTGTTGGACTATCCAGGAATGAGGGGCATTATCCAGTGTGAAGAGGAAGTGTTGGACTATCCAGGAATGAGGGGCATTATTCAGTGTGAAGAGGAAGTGTTGGACTATCCAGGAATGAGGGGCATTATTCAGTGTGAAGAGGAAGTGTTGGACTATCCAGGAATGAGGGGCATTATTCAGTGTGAAGAGGAAGTGTTGGACTATCCAGGAATGAGGGGCATTATCCAGTGTGAAGAGGAAGTGTTGGACTATCCAGGAATGAGGGGCATTATCCAGTGTGAAGAGGAAGTGTTGGACTATCCAGGAATGAGGGGCATTATTCAGTGTGAAGAGGAAGTGTTGGACTATCCAGGAATGAGGGGCATTATCCAGTGTGAAGAGGAAGTGTTGGACTATCCAGGAATGAGGGGCATTATCCAGTGTGAAGAGGAAGTGTTGGACTATCCAGGAATGAGGGGCATTATTCAGTGTGAAGAGGAAGTGTTGGACTATCCAGGAATGAGGGGCATTATTCAGTGTGAAGAGGAAGTGTTGGACTATCCAGGAATGAGGGGCATTATTCAGTGTGAAGAGGAAGTGTTGGACTATCCAGGAATGAAGGCATTATACAGTGTGAAGAGGAAGTGTTGGACTATCCAGGAATGAAGGCATTATACAGTGTGAAGAGGAAGTGTTGGACTATCCAGGAATGAGGGGCATTCATTATCCAGTGTGAAGAGGAAGTGTTGGACTATCCAGGAATGAGGGGCATTATTCAGTGTGAAGAGGAAGTGTTGGACTATCCAGGAATGAGGGCATTATCCAGTGTGAAAAGGAAGTGTTGGAATATCTAGGAATGAAGGCATTATCCAGTGTGAAGAGGAAGTGTTAGACTGTGATCAAACTGGGGCCTAACACTTCCTCTTCATGCTTAATAACGTCTATTTTCATGTATTTAATTTCTTCTGCACAAACAACCACATACAAATTATTGTATGTAGATGTATCCTATTATATGTGTGTGTGTAAATGTACCGGTTTATGTTTGTATAACATTATATATAGAGCGAACCTTAAATAATTGCCCATAGGGATTTCCCATGTATTTATAGGGGTGAGTTTATTAGACTTCGACCATGACTATTTTTACGCTTCCCCCCCCGCCAACTCGGTTAAGTGATATCGATTTTTAATCGTCCTGATACTATTATGGAACCTCTCTGAAATGACATAGTCCTCCACGAGACTAAAAACCTCCTGGTTCTTCAAATAAGAACTAAGGTTGCTTTATTTATAGGGGTGTGGGTGAGCCAGTACTACTATCACCATCATCACTCCAACCCATTATACCCCTATAAATAATACATGGGAAATCCCCATGGACAATTATTTAAGGTTCGCTCTGTATATGTATTCAGTTTTGCATACATGTGTTTATGTATTTTTTTTTTTTTTTTTTTTTTTACTGATATTCATGTAGTTTTCCATTTTATGCCAATAAATTGTATTTATGTTTATTAATTAATTATTGCTGATGCACTGTTCACCCACATCATCCGTAAATTGACTATAGTCGGTTTTATTTCAACTGACGGTAAACTGAATCCCTTAGCAGCTAATTTCTCGATACTGATTGAAACATGTGAAACCACTATGTATCTGCTTCTTATTCAGTCCAGGTTTATATGATTAACAGTTTAACACCATAGTTCCCTACAAAGTTATCAAAATAAGTGAACAGTCTTGATGGGAACTTTGAAATTTACCGTCAGTTGAAAATAAATAGACTGTAGGTATATTATTCTGTTAGTTGAAAATAAATAGACTATAGGTATATTATTCTGTCAGTTGAACATAAATAGACTATAGGTATATTATTCTGTCAGTTGAACATCAATAGACTATAGGTATATTATTCTGTTAGTTGAACATAAATAGACTATAGGTATATTATTCTGTTAGTTGAACATAAATAGACTATAGGTATATTATTCTGTCAGTTGAACATAAATAGACTATAGGTATATTATTCTGTTAGTTGAACATAAATAGACTATAGGTATATTATTCTGTTAGTTGAACATAAATAGACTATAGGTATATTATTCTGTCAGTTGAACATAAATAGACTATAGGTATATTATTCTGTTAGTTGAACATAAATAGACTATAGGTATATTATTCTGTCAGTTGAACATAAATAGACTAGGTATATTATTCTGTCAGTTGAACATAAATAGACTATAGGTATATTATTCTGTTAGTTGTGAAGACCGATCTGGAAGGACCTTAGTATAATTATGAGAGTGAGGCAACAACATACTGTAAAGAAGTGTTGGACTTTGAAGGAACCAATATTATCAAGTGTGAAGAAGAAGTGTTGGAGCTTGAAGGAACCAATATTATCAAGTGTGAAGAAGAAGTGTTGGAGCTTGAAGGAACCAATATTATCAAGTGTGAAGAAGAAGTGTTGGAGCTTGAAGGAACCAATATTATCAAGTGTGAAGAAGAAGTGTTGGAGCTTGAAGGAACCAATATTATCAAGTGTGAAGAAGAAGTGTTGGAGCTTGAAGGAACCAATATTATCAAGTGTGAAGAAGAAGTGTTGGAGCTTGAAGGAACCAATATTATCAAGTGTGAAGAAGAAGTGTTGGAGCTTGAAGGAACCAATATTATCAAGTGTGAAGAAGAAGTGTTGGAGCTTGAAGGAACCAATATTATCAAGTGTGAAGAAGAAGTGTTGGACTTTGAAGGAACCAATATTATCAAGTGTGAAGAAGTGTTGGAGCTTGAAGGAACCAATATTATCAAGTGTGAAGAAGAAGTGTTGGAGCTTGAAGGAACCAATATTATCAAGTGTGAAGAAGAAGTGTTGGAGCTTGAAGGAACCAATATTATCAAGTGTGAAGAAGAAGTGTTGGAGCTTGAAGGAACAAATATCAAGTGTGAAGAAGAAGTGTTGGAGCTTGAAGGAACCAATATTATCAAGTGTGAAGAAGAAGTGTTGGAGCTTGAAGGAACCAATATTATCAAGTGTGAAGAAGAAGTGTTGGAGCTTGAAGGAACCAATATTATCAAGTGTGAAGAAGAAGTGTTGGAGCTTGAAGGAACCAATATTATCAAGTGTGAAGAAGAAGTGTTGGAGCTTGAAGGAACCAATATTATCAAGTGTGAAGAAGAGGAAGTGTTGGGGTATCAAGGAATGAAAGGCGTTATTGAATGTGAAGAGGAAATGTTGGACTGTGTTGACAAGGAGGCCCAACATTTCCTCTTCATGTTTAATGATGCCTAATATCGTGCGTCTAATTTCTTCTGTCTAGACTCTAGACAATCCCATCACTATCTTAGCTCGTCTAGCTAGTTTAAGGGGAGATGGTTCACTTTTTGCATGTATTCATTATTTTTCTAGTTTCCCCCCTAGACCCCCATCAAATTTAAAAGAAACATCCATTAGATCCCCCTTCTAGATTAATTTGTACATTTTTCGGTAGACAAATTTTCCGGCCGAAGGCCGGTTCTTCCAACATTACAGGCTCACTATCGTTCGCCAGGGAAAAAAATGACACCTAAATAGAACAAAAGGTCTAAATATTGACAAAGAAATGGGGCGAGAGGTCTTAAAATCGACTAATGGGGCAAACATCTTGACATCTGAAAACTAATGGGGCTAAACATGAGGGAGAAAGTGGTCCAGAAAAGCGGCCCATCTCCCCTTAATAACCTTATCTTTATTATGAAAGTTACACATTTATCAACAGACCCCATCTCGGGATCAACACCGTCCTCACGAAGGGAACAAGGAGGGTGTCTAGGTCTGGCTCTTGTTTACCAAGACCAACCCTGTTTATTTCCAGCTGATGGTAATTTGCTATGTCTCCAGCTTGATTACTCCGCTATTACGAAGAATTTGTAGCAAAATAATGTTGCCAATTGTGAACAACTTGGCATTAATATGATATAGAGACATGGCAGTTTCTTATTTTTCCTTTAGTTATCGAGAAATGAGTTGCGAAAGATATATATTAAATTTTTCATCAGCAGAAATATAAGCGAGTATAGTAACAGCAAGGAGGAATCTAACCCAGACGACCCCTTCTACTACAGTCCTCCACCCTGACCACCACCAAGGTACATATTAGTACAAAGCAACTGTCTTTGGGTGGTGTAATACAGTGCATCTCTACTATTCTTCCATATTATAATTTATATGATCAGTCCCTACCTTCCACTCTCCTTTATCTTCTTCAAAACGTTATATTATAAATCTTCCATTAACGATATTTCACACATTCACGATTTTGAACCCGACACTCCGCGACTGGCCACACGTGGTGCAATCCTGAGCGTGGTCGTGAACAGTCGGGCAGCGTTGTGGAACAGTCTAGCGGTGTCCCCACGTGTTTATGTGGCGCAAAATATTGTGGGTCTGCACATAACTGTCGTTATGCCGTTGAGCCGGTGCATCGGCGCTAACATCGAGGCGCTGGCGTTGGAAATTGTTTTACTGTCGGCTGTATGACATCACTGGCAAAACACACCGATAGTGCCACATCAATACATGATCATACAACAACGGTAAAGCGACGGTACAACGATGGTCCTGTATCATCAAGACAGCGAAGCGCATAATCCAACCATAGTCTGACGACAGCCAACGACTGTGCAACGACAGTGTAACATCTGAAAAAAAGGTGTGATGACAGTGCCATTATGTGAGAAGGCAGCGAGAAGATATGGCACCACCGTACCGTGTTACCCATACAACACCAATAGGACGGCGCCGTGGCACCCCTAGCCATTGCACATGTCCTCTTCCCCCCGCCGTGACACAGTTGTGCCGACGTTGTGGCACATTTGTGCCGCCATCGTTAGTCACTGTGGGACCGTCTTTCCAGGTCGTACTCGGTTGTGCCCAGCCCATCATGACCCTCGTATTTCCGTTGTAGCTCCATCGTTGATCGTCATGTTACCGTTGTTAAAACATCTTCCCACTGTCTTTCCACGCTATAATCGGCACCATTCCTCACCAATCACCACCAATTTCCAGAGTCATGACTGTCACGACAGAAATCGTGAATGTGTGACATACCCTTTAACTTCCCTTCATACATAGAATATATTTTTCGCTAGCTGAAATTCTCATATACAGTACTTGTCTAAATTATTGTCTTGTCTGATCATATATCTATCTATCTATCTATCTATTGCCGGACGCCGTGATCCCTGAAAGGGTGGCCACGAACGAAACGGCACCATGCACCTCTGTCCCCAGTCATGATCATAATTGTCATTCCGGGGCCTTCCAAAAACATTTTACTTTGTCTTCTTCCATTTTTGTATGAATAGGTTTTCTTTCGCATTAGATTTGCCATTTTGTTTCATTCTTACCTTTCCTTTATGCTTTCAATTTGCTCTCTCCTTTTCACTTTCTTTTACTCTACATTTCACTTTCAGTCTGACTGTCAGCCCCACTCTGCCTTTTTACTCTCCCATTCATCTCCTACTTACACTTAATTTCACTCTTCAGAATATATCGTACTTCCTCCAGATCACCATTAGCCGCCCTCTTCACAGCTTTGGGCTAGAAACCACCAAAATGTGCCCATTTCCAACCAATTTCTGATATTCTTTGTGTTTCCTTTACAAATAATTGTTTAAAACTAAATATTATATCCAAATAGTTTATACTGCATTAATTTATTTAATATTACATCAGTTAGTAGTTTTGTCTCTGTCTCTCAATCTTTTCACTTTGTCAAAGATATTCAATATTACTAGAGAACACGTATTGAGGTTGAACGAATGACGATGTAATCCCAGTGGAGGAGTCAGCGGGTTCACTGAGCAACATCAGCTCCTAAGTGGGAAGGATGTGATGTTAGTATTAATAGTATTGTCAGTTATACTGGTGATACTATTAGTGTTATTGATATTAATGTGTTAGTGGGAGTGTAATGCAGATGAAGGAAGTGGGGTAAGAAATGGTATTGGTATAGTCTATTCGCTGTAAGTAGGCGAGAAATCATGACCTCTGACCTCTGAAACTCAAAAAACGACTAGAGTAATCGAGTTAATATTTCTACCATATGGGAAGAGTCAGTTAAGGAATAGATGTGGAAATTTACAACCAATTTGCTCTCGCCTTTTTGAGTTACAGAGGATAGAGGTCATGATTTCTCGCCTACTTACAGCGAATAGACTATAGTTGTGTGGTGATGTGACTGATGGTAGAGGGATATAATGACAGTTGTGGTAATGTTGGTAGTAGTGATGATGGTGGTAATCGTGAAGTTAGTGTGGGTGGTAACTGGTGGAAGAGGGATCAAACAAAAGTGGTGGTATTGGTGGTTCTGATTTTGATATTGATGATAATGATAGTGTAGTGGGTAATAGGTGTTTACTACGATGGCAATGTTGATGTTGATGGTTATGTCGGTGGTGGTGGAGCAGTGGCGTAGCTAAGAGGGGGGGGGGGGGGGGGGGGGGGGGGGGGCTGTTTAAAATCGCCCCCCGGGCCCCCAAGAGAAGGGGGCCCCCAAATGGATCTGAAAATAATATTAATTATACTAATAGTATATACTGTATATATAAGTAATATTAATAATGAGTAAAATAAATACCATGTGTGTTTTCTGATTTAACCTCTTTCTTTTCTTCTATCCTGCGACGTCATGGGTATTTAAAATTAGAAAAATAACGATCACTCCATCAGTATTGATTTGGCGGTGCAAGGGGAAACATCGTCGCTCTCGCTCCTAGCCTCCTACCCGCCACTTCCTTAGGACGCACTGCCTATAGGTAGGCCTAATGATTATACTTTATATACATTACAAAATAGCACTATTGAGTTTGACAGTTGGTTAATATACTGTGTTTTTCGTAAGCATGTGTAAAGGAATAATAAGATATAGCCTAATTTGACAACAAGAAACATGGTGATTGTTAGTAAGTTGAGTGTATAATCGAAGATTAGGCCTACATACAATTATATATAAATATATGAACCAAAAATGTCGGTAATATTTTCTTTCTCGTGAACTGTAATGGTCAAATCGATAGCTATATTTCATAGATAACCTATGTACTTAACCTTGTGAGAAAGTTGAGTGGTATCGAAGATATTTGTAGAGTAGGCTAAACTTCTAAAGTGCTAAATATTTAGGCCTTGAAATTTGTAGGACTATGTTTTGGTCTCATATTTTTTTCTCGAACTGTAGGGGGCCTAACATAGCTTATACAATGTTTATGGTCTTACTAAACCTTAGCTTTATCGTGAAAAAGATGCATAGTCGTTTACTATTAGTCAATTAAGTATGGGTGCAATACATCAGCTAAAATAGAGCATAGCGAGGCAACATTAATGGTGTAGAGTGTAGGCTACCTTGGTTAGGCTATGAGCACTATGACTCATTCTTTCAAATTTAGACTGGATCACTTTTATTTATGCTACCATACGCCTTCCATATAGGCTATAGGCTATGGTGGCTGTACATATCAAGCCCAGGAACTGTGAAATAAGAAGGAACACAGTTGTGAGCATTGAATACTCGTTTGTAGGTTAATCTAGCCCTTTGGCTGGTTCAGGGTCAGGTGCAAACGTTGGTAAGCTTTCTAACAAGTTACTGGGGTTCTCAAGAAGAGGCCCCCAGTATTGAGATTTGAGGTAATGCATAGCTTGATTAGGCCTACCAATGACGCCTATTTTAACTCCCTAACGCCAGTGGTGGGGTTGAAATAATATTTTAATGTTATCACGTTTCATGTACATTATTTTTTATTATTTTATTAGTATTATATTTTATATTCTTATTTCAGACATGCCTAATGAACGACAAAGAGAAAGAGTTCATCAAAGTGGTATATGTTTTACAGTATTGTACCATTCATTGTACATGTATTCCTAATCCATTAGATAACGGTGATATAATAATTAATTGTATATTAACTTATTACCAGTACCCCACTATTGAGTCATGGATATCGTCAAAATGCACCTACGTAGCATTATTATTCTAAAATTTTCTCGGGGGGGCTTACAGCGCCCCCCCGAACCCCCCAGCTGATTAGGCTCGCTTCGCTCGCCACCCCCACCCCTTCTATAATAACCAAACCATGGAGGGGGCCCCTCCAGGCACCAAGCCCCCTGGGCCTCCAAATCTCTAGCTACGCCCCTGTGGTGGAGATAGTTGGGTAGTTGGTATAGTCTGTTTTTTTCCACCTGATGGTAAATTGAATCCCTTAGCATCTGATTTCTTGATTCTTGATGGGAAAATAATCAAAATATGATACTGCTAAGTGTCGGCGTCATATTATTGCCAAGTTTTCATAATTATCAACATACTTCACTACAAAATCTTGGTAATAGCCGAGTAATCAGGATAGCAAGATAGCAATTTACCATCAGCTGGAGAAAAAAAGAGTATAGTAAGAGTGTTGAGGGTTTATTGGTGATCCTGAGATAATGATGGTGGTGTAGTGGGTTTATTTTCACCTGATAGTAAATTGAAATCTCCTCACCTTGATTAGTCAGCTGTTACGAAGATTGTGTAAAGAAATATGTTGTTAATTATAAAAAAAAGCTTGGTATTTATATGATGCAGAGGCAAAGTACTCTCATATTTTTCCATCAAGTATCGAAAAATCAGCTGCTAAGATATTCAATTCCTCAACTGGAAAAAACCCAAGTATAGTGGTGTGTTATTTTTATTTTTTATTTTTTTTTAAGAGACAATGAACGGAGGAAGGAAAAACACAGATAAAACAAAAAGGTCCATGTGCCTAAAGGCATCCTCCATTCATAAAATGTTTGTAACAACTGGATTTAAACATTTGTAGATTGTAAGTTTGTGGAAAGCAATTCAAGGGAAGTGAATTCCAAAGAGTAGTAGCTCTGGGGATAAATGAATTCTGATAAGCAGAAGTTCTGCATTGTGGAGGAGAAAGTGTAAATTCATGGGCGCTCTCAGCTGCCCTAGTTCTACTAGTGGAAGTAGTAGAGTGGTGATGGTGTTGGATGCCGGGCAGGGAATATATGATAATTTGGTTAATCACCAGAATATACGAAGCTAATTAAGTGAAGCTAATTAGGGAACAGATGGACGATAAATTATCGGTTCCCACCGGGAGAGGGAGAACTGTTCCTCCCTATATAAAACCCTCTTCACCTTAAGGGGAGATTTCCACTTGAGGGATTTTTTTCTTGACTCCTTTCCCCCTCATGTTTAGCCCCATTGTTTTTCTAATTGTAAGACGTTTGCCCCATTATTTTGACGATTTTAAGAACTTTCAACCCATTTCTGTCAATTTTAAGACCTTTCGTGCCATTTAGGTGTCGATTTTATCCTGGCGAGCGATAGCGAGCCTGTAATTTAAGAGGAACCGGCTTTCAGCCGGGACATTTTTCTACCGAAAAATGTACACATTTATCTTGAAAGGGGCTCATGGAAGTATAATCTTAAGCTTGAAGGATATCTAGGGACCAAACTATAAACCTCCCCTTAATGCTCGTATTAATCAGTCTTCCCTCCTCATAACTCTTCATTAAGTCTGTATTTTCTCTCTTTATTAGCACTAAGTGTATATTATTACCTCGCCCCACCACCATCCCACTTTTCCATCACATAAACCTCTTCACGTCTTTCCCTCCCTATACTACACCATCACCATCACTATCACCACACTCCATCACCATGCTCCATCACTATCACCACCACACTCCATCACTATCACTACACTCCATCACTATCACCACACTCCATCACCATCACCACACTCCATCACTATCATCAACCTCCATCACCATCACCACACTCCATCACTATCACCACACTCCATCACTATCACCACACTCCATCACTATCATCACACTCCATCACCATCACCACACTCCATCACTATCACCACACTCCATCACTATCACTATCACCACACTCCATCACCATCACCACACTCCATCACTATCATCACACTCCATCACCATCACCACACTCCATCACTATCACCACACTCCATCACTATCACCACACTCCATCACTATCACCACACTCCATCACTATCACCACACTCCATCACCATCACCACACTCCATCACCATCACCACACTCCATCACCATCACCACACTCCATCACTATCACCACACTCCATCACCATCACCACACTCCATCACTATCACCACACTCCATCACCACACTCCATCACCATCACCACACTCCATCACCATCACCACACTCCATCACTATCACCACACTCCATCACCATCACCACACACCATCACTATCACCACACCATCACTATCACCACACTCCATCACTATCACCACACTCCATCACCATCACCACACTCCATCACTATCACCACACTCCATCACCATCACCACACTCCATCACCATCACCACACTCCATCACCATCACCATCACCACACTCCATCACTATCACCACACTCCATCACTATCACCACACTCCATCACCACACTCCATCACCATCACCACACTCCATCACTATCACCACACTCCATCACCATCACCACACTCCATCACTATCACCACACTCCATCACTATCACCACACTCCATCACTATCACCACACTCCATCACCATCACCACACTCCATCACTACCACCACACTCCATCACCATCACCACACTCCATCACTATCACCACACTCCATCACCATCACCACACTCCATCACTATCACCACACTCCATCACTATCACCACACTCCATCACTATCACCACACTCCATCACTATCACCACACTCCATCACCATCACCACACTCCATCACTATCACCACACTCCATCACCATCACCACACTCCATCACTATCACCACACTCCATCACCATCACCACACTCCATCAACATCACCACACTCCATCACTATCACCATACTCCATCACCATCACCACACTCCATCACTATCACCACACTCCATTACTATCACCACACCATCACCATCACCACACTTCATCACCATCACCACACTCCATCACTATCACCACACTCCATCACTATTACCACACTCCATCACTATCATCATACTCCATCACCACACTCCATCACTATCATCACACTCCATCACCATCACCACACTCCATCACTATCACCACACTCCATCACTATCACCATACTCCATCACCATCACCACACTCCATCACTATCACCATACTCCATCACCATCACCACACTCCATCACTATCATCACACTCCATTACTATCACCACACTCCATCAACATCACCACACTCCATCACCACACTCTATCACTATCACCACACTCCATCAACATCACCACACTCCATCATCACACTCCATTTCTCATCGTCTGGTTATTCCATCATTTTCTCCTCTATTCAGGTGTACTATCTATCCTCCATCCCTCTTTCACAGAGAACTTCCCCATAACTGAATAGGGTACAGTAAATCATTCACCATCTCTGCCTCACTTCCCCTCTCCCTCCTTCCACAGGTCTTTCCCTCTTCTTCTTTCACAATGTATGTCTTGTATTTGTGCCTTTTGTCTCCTTCATGCACATAGAAAAAATAAACAAAACTAATATAAATACAAAACTAACCGCCACCCCTCTCCCTTCCTTCACAGTTCACTCTTCATCATTCTCTAAAATATATTGCCTGTCCTGCTAATTTATGAACCTCTTTATAATTTTATCACTTTTAGTTCCATTTCATGTAAGACGTTTCATGTCATTTAGGTGTCGATTTTATTCCTGGCGAGCGATAGCAAGTCTGTAATTTTAAGAGGTACCGGCCGAATATTGCTACCGAAAAATGTAAACAATTATATTGGTCCAAGGAGTGTTCTTTTAAGTTTGATGGAGGTCTAGCAAGTAAACTAAGAAATCAATTAATACATATATGTATAGACCAAACAATAGGGGCTATTGTTTGGTCTACCCCCTTAACAACAACATAAGTCCTGTCCCTGAATAAGCTCATCTCCGCCTCCAGACAGATGATTACCCTATCCCACCGACCATTACTTCCCCTCCGCTCTTGACCCTTCTCTGTTATGCTGTTAATGGCTAATACAATCCCCTTCCCTGTCCACTCTCCCATACATCTGCCTTACCCTTTAACACCTTCCCTGTCTCTGTATACGCTACGCTACATTCACTTTACCTGTCGAATACACCTTCCCTATCTCTCTATACGCTACAGTCACTTTACCTGTCTAATAAACCTTCCCTATCTTTCTATACGCTACAGTCACTTTACCTGTCTAATGCGGTAAACCTTCCCTTGCCCACATATTATTTAACACCTTCCCTATCTCTCTATACACTACACTCACTTTACCTGTCTAATACACCTTCCCTATCTTTCTATACGCTACAGTCACTTTACCTGTCTAATACGGTAAACCTTCCCTTGCCCACATATTATTTAACACCTTCCCTGTCTCTCTATACACTACACTCACTTTACCTGTCTAATACACCTTTTTTCCCCTGTCTCTCCATACGCTACCTTCACTTTACCTGTCTAATACACCTTCCCTATATCTCCATACGCTACCTTCACTTTACCTGTCTAATACACCTTCCCTATCTCTCCATACGCTACCTTCACTTTATCTGTCTAATACACCTTCCCTATCTCCATACGGTACATCCACTTTACCTGTCTAATACACCTTCTCTATCTCTCCCTTCGCTACAGTCACTTTACCTGTCTAATACACCTTCCCTATCTCTCCATACGCTACCTTCACTTTACCTGTCTAATACACCTTCCCTATCTCTATACGGTACATCCACTTTACCTGTCTAATACACTTTCCCTATCTCTCCATACGCTACCTTCACTTTACCTGTCTAATGCACCTTCCCTATCTCTCCATACGCTACCTTCACTCTACCTGTCTAATACACTTTCCCTATCTCTCCATACGCTACCTTCACTTTACCTGTCTAATACACCTTCTGTCTCTCCATACGCTACAGTCACTTTACCTGTCTAATACACCTTCCCTGTCTCTCCCTACGCTACATCTACTTTACCTGTCTAATATACCTTCCCTATCTCTCCATACGCTACATCCACTTTACCTGTCTAATACACCTTACCTATCTCTCCATACGCTACATCTACTTTACCTGTCTAATACACCTTCCCTGTCTCTCCCTATGCTAATATGGTACATCACTTACATGTGATGATGGAGGGGCCTTAACTTGCCTGTGATATGTTGTGTAGAGGGAGGGAACAAACAGAGGCAGGGTGTTATTAAAATATTCAACGAACAAACTAGAATAAAGACAGGCAGAGTCCCACAGGGGGGAAATATCGAGTGAAAATATGATGAATTCTAGGAACTGTGTGGAAAGTCGAGATCAATAGAGAAGGACCGTGGTGAAATTCAGTGTAGGTAGCATACTGTAGGTCTGACTAGGATGAAAACAATGAATACTGGAATATATTGAATATGTATTAATACTGAAGACAAATATTAAAATTAATATGACGTCCAGCATTAATTAAATGTATCCATATTGTATATTATTGTATATTATTGTATATTAAAGAAATGCCAATGAACACAACATTATTTAATATATATATATATATTCTATAAATGTCCTTAACATCAACTACTTACACAAAGTACAGTATGTTTATATATGTAGTAATTTCGTTTACCATTAACTATCATTACAATTAACGTAATTCTAGTTATTTGCCAAATTTATTTGTTGTTTTAATTCAATTAGGCTACAATGGATACAAAATAATCCTGTTATAGGTAATTGTAAGGCTGATTCCCTGGAGGAGAAAATATGTATGTATGTATGTATGTATGTATGTATGTATGTATGTATGTACAGTATGTACTCTGGCACCTTCCCCAGTTTTCCCTTTTTCTTTTTTTATGAAGAAATCCGGCTTCGCCAGAGACATTTTTCTATCGAAAAATGTACAGATTTATAGCTTGCTGTCAACAAAATATATATATGCTGGCTCGCTCCCGCTCGCCAGGAAAATATTGACACCTGGATGGGGTAAACGTCTTAAAACAGTAGGCTGAGTGAGGCCGAATGGATACAAGCCTAAGAGAGAGGGAGAGAAACTAATTAAAGCACGGCGCTCATATTGTTGGTCACGTCTTCTTGGAATAATCTGAGAGCTGAGAGTGTGTGAGAGAGTTAATTAAGGCTTCATTGACCAAGGCGGCCTGGATTTATATAGCCGTTAGGAAAATTTAGTGTTTTAACATGTATGAAAAACAAATTAGAAAAATGGTGGATGGCACAGTGAGGTAATAGATAAAACAATTGGAAGGATTTAAAGTTTAGTTTAACTCGGGCGGTTCAAGCGGGATATAAGATTATAATATTACAAATCAGAATAAAAAAGAACCGATAACAAAAATACAACTTAGATATGCTGGATACAGTAAAACACAGATTTTCTCAACCCCAATCAGAGATAGTTGATAGATTAAAAGATAGGCATGCTATTGCCTTATCACGTGAGTTTTGGAATTTTTGCATGTTGGGTCATATTGTGGAAAACTAGTTGAATAGTGTAAGTTAGAGTTATCAGCATATGAGTATAAGAGTGGATGACTAGAGGTATAGTTGAGAAGATTATTAATGAAAATTAGAAAGAGAACTGGAGACAGGACAGAACCCTGAGGAACACTGGAGTCGATAGGTTGAGGAAATGAGTGATCGCCGTCCACAACCGCAGCATAGAAACCGAAGGAATTAGAGATTTGTGACTGACTCACTTTATCGAAGACTTTCGATATGTCTAGCACAATAGAAAAGGTCGCCTGAAAGGAGGATGACCAAGAGTTGGTAAAATAAGAAAAAAGATTACTAGTAAAGTGGTCTTTAACCCCTCCAATACCAGCGATGGCGATTCGCCGTCAGTAGATAATTAACTCCCCAGTCCCAGCAACCGCGAATCGCCGTCAGTAATGTATTTTCCTTGTAACTGCCTGTACAAGCCTGTACCTGGTACCACAACCGTTTGAGCACTGCTCTCGTTATGGCAACACTTCTCAGCTTATATAAGACCCACTGAAGGGTGAGAGAGCCAGTCTTCTCTCATCTCTTGAGGTGGAAAGGTGTTCTCTCCTGTCATTTTGGCCACAGTGCTTGGGACTGCAGGGGACTTTTATTACTGTATCTTACGGTAGAGTACGGGTTAAGGTCCTGGTGATCTGAAAATAGATTATGGGGAGACAGATGCTAAAGAAATTTGAATCAAGAATAGCTTTAAAAACTTTAGAGATGCAAGAAATGAGATCAATTGGACGATAGTTGGAGGGTTGAGAGCGATCACCCTTAAAGAAGTACTGCCGAAGAGCCTTTCAGTCGGTAGCGTTAAAATGCCACAAGCTTGTTGGTGATGTAGATGATGTGTGGTGGTGGTGTTGCTTGTGCAGGTGATGTGTGGTGGTGTTGTAGGTGACATGTGGTGGTGGTTTAGGTTATGTGGATTGGATGTCTGAGGTACAAAGAAGTCGGGAGAGCAATCGTCAAATGGCGTTAGTCGGTTGTTCATCATATTCCACAGCTGAGACACAAAGTTTCAGTTAGATCCAGATTACCTTTATATTCACACATCACACACATCATTTCTGGTTGTGATGATATTTCGTAAGCATGTGTGAGAGAGAGAGAGAGAGAGAGAGAGAGAGAGAGAGAGAGAGAGAGAGAGAGAGAGAGAGAGAGAGAGAGCAAAACTAAATGAAGGAAGGAAAGCTGTGTTGGAAAATGTTGGTATATTGTGGTCAAGACTGCGGTAATGAAGGTATGAAGGTTCATGAATTCACAGCGTATAAGATATATGAAGATACACACATATTGACACACAAACATGCATACTTATGCAAGTACACCCACTTACAGTATGTATGTATTCTCACAGTCATACTCACAATACACACTGCTCCACAGACTCATGACACATAAAGCAATGGAATCACAAGTGCACATTAACATTTACCGGTACACTGTGCATACACATAGTCAATATCAATATCAGACACAGACACACACAACAACCGAGCGCACTCTATACACAATATCAGACACAGACACACACAACAACCGAGCGCACTCTATACACAATATAAGACACAGACACACACAACAACCGAGCGCACTCTATACACAATATTTAAAACCGATGGCTTAGCCGTCAAGGTTCTGCCTACAGGTCAGTTTTCTCACAAAATATTTGTCTATCCATGAGGATTAGACTTGAACAGCTGGCTAGTCCCAGGGGACTATGAAGTCCCTTCTGTTTGTTTTACTCCCCTGGGGGTACGTCACTGCACCAGGAATTGTTCATCTATTGGCCATACATATTAAGATAGCTGTCAGCTTGAAATGTACCAATTAATATTAATATTATTATGGAGGTGAGCGGGAATTGTGGTGTGCTCCTCTGCGTGTCTGCCTGCTGAGGCCGGAACCTCTCCGGGAGGTCTGGGGCCGGGGGAGTGCTGGAGGCGCTTGGTGATCCTTGGTCTCTGGGTCTTCTCCTGGGCGACCTGGATGTGGGTGCGTTTGTATTTTTGTGTCGTGTTGTGTTGTGTTGCCCCTGTTCGGGCTCTGTCTCGAGTCGCCCACTCCCCAGCTATGGGGTATGTGCTTGAGTATATACATGCATACAGACATTGGTAGTAGCAGTAGTATAATATTACCTGGTGGAAACTAGAGAAACAGTTACACAAGAAGGAAATGGTTGTACACAATATTTTATATAGGCGAGTGAACTAGGGAAGGATGATTATCGATGCATTATTTTGGTTGCAGCTCCTACGTCTTGTATTTTTTTTTTTTTTTTTTTTTTTTTAAAGTAAGTCTTATGTCATTTTTTTTTCTTTTTTTTTTTAAAGTAAGTCTTATGTCAATAAATACCCATTATTTTGGTTGCAGCTGGTGCCTTCCTTCTCTCTCTCGACTACACAATTAATTAATCTTCCCCTCATCCCGTCTCCACTTATCCACCAGCTGCCACACATTTTACGCCACTTTCACCCATCATTATTTTCATGGACACCGCACAGGGTTTTCATCAACTTTTTGTGATTAAATGGTCTCGTAACCTTTATCTTGCTATCCTTCTTTTTGTTTTGTTATGTATTATATCTTATAGCTCTTCCTGTCTCTCAGAACACTTTAAGGGGAGGTTGTTAGTGTGTTTCCTAGACTTCCATCAAGCTTGAAATTACACCCCCATGACCCCCTTTCAAGATTAATTTGTACATTTTTCGGTAGAAAAATTTCCCGGCCGAAGGCCGGTTCTTCTTAAATTACAGGCTCGCCATCGTTCGCCAGGAAAAACTCGACACCTAAATGGGACGAAAGGTCTTAAAAGTGACATACACGGGGTGAAAGTTCTTAAAATGGCCACACTAATGGGGCGAACGTCTTAAAATCTCAAAAGCAATGGGGCTAAACATGAGGGAGAAAGGGGGTCAAGAAAAAAATCCCCTCAAGTGGAAATCTCCCCTTAATCGTTTGAGAGATCTTATTGGTTATCTACGAGAGAGAGACTGTAACACACACACACCCCTGGGGCAGGCTTAGTTAAGAGGAAGACACTCTGGACACACACACATTCTGTATATAACAGCGCTGGATGTAATAATAATAATGATGATGGGCTACTATGCATCCAGTGGCAAGCTTAAGGGGGAGTCACTTTTTTTTTTTTCTTTCTCTCCTTTTCTCTCTTTCTCTGGCTTGTATCCATTTGGCCCCATTCAGCCAACTGTTTTAGACGTTTATCCCCATCCAGGTGTCAATTTCTTCCTGGCGAGCGATAGCGAGCCAGCATTGTATGGAGAAATCCGGCTTCGCCGGAGACATTTTTCTATCGAAAAATGTACAAATTTAGCTTGCTGTCAAAACAAAAATATATATATGTTGGCTCGCTACTGCTCACCAGGAAAATATTGACACCTGGATGGGGGTAAACGTCTTAAAACAGTAGGCTAAATGAGGTCGAATGGATACAAGCCAAAGAGAGAGGGAGAGAAAGATAAAAAAATCGAGGTGGGCCCCCTTAATGGGGAGAGTTTAAATCGAGGTGGGCCCCCTTAATGGGGAGAGTTTGTTAGGTAGTTTGTTGTTGAGGGCCCATAGCATGCACTTTAAGCACGAACATTTAGCAACTTGTGCATTTATAATACCACTGAAGTTCAACAACAATACATTAAAATCTAGAATTCCGTAATTCGCGGTTGGTCCTGGGAGAAAACAAGAACGGGTGGCCAAGGCAGTTGCTCTCATAGAAGTGAAGAGAAAGATGGATAGAATGTGAGTGAGTGTGTGTGCGTTTGCGGTAGTCTGGAACGTTTTTGAACTTCACTGGTACACTCTAGGACATTAGTCATGGCCGTTTGCTGAATCTTCAAACTGCTTAAGGGGGCCCACCTCGTTTCTTTGTTTTCTCTCTCCCTCTCTCTCTCTTTGGGTTGTATTCATTCGACCCCATTCAGCCTACTGTTTTAAGACATTGATCCCCATCTACAGTAGGTGTCGATTTTTTCCTGGCGAGCGGTAGCTTGCCAGCATAATTATTTAAAAAACATGTTTTTGACAGCAGGCTAAACTTGTACATATTTCGATTGAAAAATGCTGGCTCGCTATCGCTCGCCAGAAAGAAATCGACACCTGGATGGGGATAAAAGTTTTAAAACAGCAGGCTGAATGAGGCCGAATGGATACAAGCCAGGGAGAGAGAGAGAGAGAGAGAGAGAAAAGGAGAGAACAAAAGCATGTCACCCTCCTTAAATGAACTCACAAAGTACATATACGCGGCAAATAATTAACATGACGATTCGATTCCGATCGGGATAGTTTCGAAAACCTAAAGCCACGACTAACTTCCCAGAGCGTACATAATTTTCCCGTAATACGCATTGAACCTGTGACGGGAAAATCCTTCCTAAACACATCAACGTATATAAATATTTATATTTAACCTACGGTACCTTCAATATTGTTTTTGACCAGGTGTGTGTGTGTGTGTGTGTGTGTGTGGCTGTGTGTGTGTGTGTGTGTGTGTGTGTGTGTGTGAGAGAGAGAGAGTGTGTTGTGTGTGTGTGTGTGTCTGTGTCTGTGTGTGTGTGTGTATGTGTGAGAGAGAGTTTGTTGTGTGTGTGTGTGTGTGTATGTGTGAGAGAGTTTGTTGTGTGTGTGTGTGAGAGAGTGTGTGTGTGTGTGTTTAGCGAAATTATACTTGGAACGTTCATCACGTAATGTTGGTCCACAAGAGGATGGAGTACTTAGGATGATGAGGTGAACAGAGTGTGACAAATGGATTGACGAAGAGTGTGAATGATGGTGTGGGGAGAGGTGTGGTGGGGATGAGAGGGAGAGAGATGGGGTGGGGTAGAGGGAGAGAGATGGGGTGGGGAAGAGAGAGAGAGAGATGGGGTGGGAAGAGGGAGAGAGATGGGGTGGGGAAGAGAGAGATGGAGTGGAGAAGAGAGAGAGAGATGTGGGATGGGGAAGAGGGAGAGAGCTGGGGTGGGGAAGAGAAGGAATGAAGAGGTGGGTAAAAAGTGAATGAGCAGTTGAAGATTGTGATAATGTGATTGTGATTATGTAGCATTCACACAACCATGAATACAACCATACACTAAATTGTACCTAAGTTGAACGCAACTTTTAAAAATATTATTTAAAATTCCAAACGCAGGATTTGTAGCAGCTCCCTATGCCCAGTTCCAAGAGGTCACACCGGGACAAGAACTATAAGATTATACCGTATGTTGTACTTTCTCTTTGTCAGTATTGTTTTAATTTGTTTATAACCTATGACTGTATAATTAAAATTATTTAAACTGTCTTGATAGCGTAATGCAAAGTGCGAGGAATTTCGATGTGAGTATCCTGGGTTCGAGTCCTCGGAGTGCCACATGTATTTGTTGATTTCATTAATTGAGTTTAGAGGTGAAGTTGGTTGGTGGAACAAACATAATTCTTTAATATTCGGGAAATATACATAATGGGGAGAGAATGGAAATATACATAATGGGGAGAGAATGGAAATATACATAATGGGGAGAGAATGGAAATATACATAATGGGGAGAGAATGGAAATATACATAATGGGGAGAGAATGGAAATATACATAATGGGGAGAGAATGGAAATATACATAATGGGGAGAGAATGGAAATATACATAATGGGGAGAGAATGGAAATATACATAATGGGGAGAGAATGGAAATATACATAATGGGGAGAGAATGGAAATATAGTTGGGAAATTTGTCCAATAAATTGACTACATTTATGCATTGACTATTATAAATATATTTTTCAAATTTGTGCATTGGTTCTTTATAATTAGAATGTGGAATTCACAAAGTCACTGTGTATTAAGTTCTTATAATTGTTTTAGTTAATATATGGTTGAGAAGGCCATATTTCTAGATCAAGAAGTCAATGGAAAGAGCGTGAAGCAAGTATAGTTGCGCACATAAGTTATGTTCCTCTCCGTCATTATATACATACTGTAGAAATATGATGCTCATGATTTATTTACGAGTACTTTTTTATACAGTGGTTAACTCATTTGATTAGTCAACTGATCATTAAAAGAAACCACACTTCCGTACTTTCATACATAAGATCACGACGAGAAACAGGACTTATGTGGGCAACTGTACATAAGAGATTGTGTGTTGGGAGGTTAGATAGGGAGAGGGAGGGAGGGTATCAGACTGAGAGTACAGAAGGGGGGGGGGGGGGAGCAGGGGGTGAAGGGAGCAGCGAATCTTTTCAGCTACTTTATTGAACGAACCCCCTCCCCGGGGAGGTGTTGTTGTGTGGGTGATGGTGTGTTGTATGGTAGTGTTATTATAGAGGTGTGTGGTGGGTGTGATGTTGTGTAATGAGTGTTATGGTGTGGTGATCGTGAAGGGTGAGTGTTGTGATAGTGTCGTGGTACTGGTGTGTTGTTTAGTAGTGTTATACAGTGGTGTGTGGTGTGGTGTGGTATGTTGTGTAATGAGTGTTATGGTGTGGTGATCGTGAAGGGTGAGTGTTGTGATAGTGTCGTGGTACTGGTGTGTTGTTTAGTAGTGTTATACAGTGGTGTGTGGTGTGGTGTGGTATGTTGTGTAATGAGTGTTATGGTGTGGTGATCGTGAAGGGTGAGTGTTGTGATAGTGTCGTGGTACTGGTGTGTTGTTTAGTAGTGTTATACAGTGGTGTGTGGTGTGGTGTGGTATGTTGTGTAATGAGTGTTATGGTGTGGTGATCGTGAAGGGTGAGTGTTGTGATCGTGTCGTGGTACTGGTGTGTTGTTTAGTAGTGTTATACAGTGGTGTGTGGTGTGATGTGGTATGTTGTGTAATGAGTGTTATAGTGTGGTGATCGTGAAGGGTGAGTGTTGTGATAGTGTCGTGGTACTGGTGTGTTATTTAGTAGTGTTATACAGTGGTGTGTGGTGTGATGTTGTGTAATGAGTTATAGTGTGGTGGTCGTGGCGGGTGAGTGTTGTGATAGTGTCGTGGTACTGGTGTGTTGTTTAGTAGTGTTATATAGTGGTGTGTGGTGTGATGTTGTGTAATGAGTGTTATAGTGTGGTGGTCGTGACGGGTGAGTGTTGTGATAGTGTCGTGGTACTGGTGTGTTGTTTAGTAGTGTTATATAGTGGTGTGTGGTGTGATGTTGTGTAATGAATGTTATAGTGTGGTGGTCGTGACGGGTGAGTGTTGTGATAGTGTCGTGGTACTGGTGTGTTGTTTAGTAGTGTTATATAGTGGTGTGTGGTGTGATGTTGTGTAATGAGTGTTATAGTGTGGTGATCGTGAAGGGTGAGTGTTGTGATAGTGTCGTGGTACTGGTGTGTTGTTTAGTAGTGCTATATAGTGGTGTGTGGTGTGATGTTGTGTAATGAGTGTTATAGTGTGGTGATCGTGAAGGGTGAGTGTTGTGATAGTGTCGTGGTACTGGTGTTTTTTTTTTTTTTTTTTTTTTTTTTTTTTTTTTTTTTTTTTTTTTCTATGATTGAGGGAGGCAAAAGGCATAACTGCCTATAGCGAGTGCCTCCCCCATAGTTGAAAGAGTGACAGGGCCAAAATCAAGGGACGTTCGAGCCAAAATGCCTGGACACACGGAGCTTGAAGCAATTTAAGTCATAGGAAGAGGGAAAGACTGATTCTGGGAGAGAGTTCCAGAGCTCAGATGTTGAGTAGAAGAAAGTTTGAGAGTAACGTTTCACTCTTGGGTTGGAGAGTTGCACAGAGTAGGGGTGGGATTGAGTTGCAAGACGGGTACCACGTGCCCTACGTAAAGGAGGTGGTATGCACTGGGATAGCTCTGAGGAACACTGATTATTATAGTAGCGATAGAATAGCGAGAGAGATGCAAAATTGCGGCGGAGAGAGAGAGATTGCAGAGAGTTGGTGAGTGGACGGGAGTTAATGATACGAAAGGCCTTCCTTTCAACTTTGTCTAGGAGAGCGGTGTGAGAGGAACCTCCCCACACATGTGAACAATACTCAATACAAGGGCGCACTATGCCCCTGTACAGAGCAAGAAGCTGTGCAGTAGTGTTATACAGTGGTGTGTGGTGTGATGTTGTGTAATGAGTGTTATAGTGTGGTGGTCGTGAAGGGTGAGTGTTGTGATAGTGTCGTGGTACTGGTGTGTTGTTTAGTAGTGTTATACAGTGGTGTGTGGTGTGATGTTGTGTAATGAGTGTTATAGTGTGGTGATCGTGAAGGGTGAGTGTTGTGATAGTGTCGTGGTACTGGTGTGTTGTTTAGTAGTGTTATACAGTGGTGTGTGGTGGGTGTGGTGATCGTGAAGGGTGAGTGTTGTGATAGTGTCGTGGTACTGGTGTGTTGTTTAGTAGTGTTATATAGTGGTGTGTGGTGTGGTGTGGTGTGATGTTGTGTAATGAGTGTTATAGTGTGGTGATCGTGAAGGGTGAGTGTTGTGATAGTGTCGTGGTACTGGTGTGTTGTTTAGTAGTGTTATATAGTGGTGTGTGGTGTGGTGTGGTATGTTGTGTAATGAGTGTTATAGTGTGGTGATCGTGAAGGGTGAGTGTTGTGATAGTGTCGTGGTACTGGTGTGTTGTTTAGTAGTGTTATAGTGGGTGTGGTGTGTGTGGTATGTGTTGATCGTGAAGTGTGAGTGAGTTGTGATGTGGTGTGTTTAGTAGTGTTATACAGTGGTGTGTGGTTTGGTGTGGTGTTGTGTAATGAGTGTTATAGTGTGGTGGTCGTGAAGGGTGAGTGTTGTGATAGTGTTGTTGTTTAGTAGCCTAGTGTTATATAGTGGTGTGTGGTGTGGTGTGGTATGTTGTGTAATGAGTGTTATAGTGTGGTGGTCGTGAGGGTGAGTGTTGTGATAGTGTTGTTGTTTAGTAGTGTTATATAGTGGTGTGTGGTGTGGTGTGGTATGTTGTGTAATGAGTGTTATAGTGTGGTGGTCGTGAGTATAGTTGTGTGGTGTGGTTGGTGTGTGTGAGTGTTATAGTGTGGTGGTTTGTGGGGTGTGTAATGAGTAGTGGTGGTGTGAGTGGTGTTGTGATAGTGTTGTGAGTGGTTATGTGTGTGGTGTGGTGTGGTATGTTGTGTAATGAGTGTTATAGTGTGGTGGTCGTGAGGGGTATAGTAGTGAGGATTGTGTGGTGTGGTGTGATGTTGCGTAATGAGTGTTATAGTGTGGTGATTATGAGGGGTATAGTAGTGAGGGATGAGTGGTGTGTGGTGTGGTGTGATGTTGTGTAATGAGTTATAGTGTGGTGATCGTGAGGGGTATAGTAGTGAGGGATGAGTGGTGTGATAGTGTCGTGGTTCTGGTGATTGTTGTGATGTGGTGTTGATTAATGAGTGTTATAGTGTGGTGGTCATGAGGGTTATAGTAGTGAGGGATGAGTGGTGTGATAGTGGTGTGGGGATGGTGAGTGGTGTGATAGTGGTGTGGGGATGGTGAGGGATGAGTGGTGTGTGTGGTGGCGATATTGTGATGTAGTATGTGTTATGGTGGTGGTATGTGAGGACAATAAGTGTTGTAATATTGTAATGATAAATATTTAGTTTGTGATGATGGGTAGTGAGTATATATTTTATATTGTGTAATGTATATATATATTTGTTGAAATTACACTGAGATTACGAGTATGTATGTATAGTGGTAGAGGGATTGTGTTGTGGTGGTGTTTTTGATAAAGTTATTATATATCAAGGTGTTTGGTAATGACTTGCATTGTGTGATAGATCATTATGATTATGGTAAGGTTATATCCTGCTGTAGGAATTTAGTGATGTAGTTTGTTCATTTTGAAAGAGGTGGATATGATGGTCGTGAAGCTGTATCATGCCCACATAATGTAGTGAAGAAGCAGTATCATATTACGGACCAGACTCTTGGTAAAAACAGACCCAGTTATTTATAGTGGCACCTGAGCCGTTGACTTACCTGGAGTCTCTCAGCCAATCCGAGGGAAAAGAAAATCTGATACGTTGTTACCGGACTACCAGGCAGCCGAGACTGTTTTTCTCTCCTTTTCTCTCTTTCTCTGGCTTGTATTCATTCGGCCGCATTCAGCCAAGTGTTTTAAGACCTGGATGGGGGTAAACGTCTTAAAACAGTAGGCTGAATGGGGCCGAATGGATACAAGCCAAAGAGAGAGGGGGAGAAAGAGAAAAAAAAGCGAGGTGGGCTCCCTTAATGTGATGCTTCCCACTCTGCCACCTGTTGGGGTCTGTATCTGTTTGTATATCTGTCTATCGGTCTGCTCGCAAGCTATTTCATTCATTTATAAACTGTGTTAGTGAATCTTGGAGAGTACCGGGTAATTTAATTCCGCGAGAATTTATAATGAACTTTCGGCTCCACCCCCCAGAAAAGCTCTACATATATCTATCTATTAAGGGGGGGGGGGGCTGTGTATGACCCCCCCCCCCCCCCAGAAAATAATATTTGTATTAGTGTTTGTAATTATCCAAGACCTTCCGATTATATCCAAGATCTTTCCTCACTGCATACCACAAATAATTGACACATGTAGGTGAAAAATGAGAGAACAAAACTGAGTGTCCCTGAGTGTCCCTGACCCTTATGCTCTTCCCCTTTATCTCCCACTGATACACTTTTGGTCCCTTGAGAATTGAAACGCTCCCCCCCCCCCCCCCCTCTCTCTCTCTCTCTCTCTCTCTCTCTCTCTCTCTCTCTCTCTCTCTCTCTCTCTCTCAGGCATGTGTCTGGATACAATTTTACATTGGTTCCACTTCTTGGTACTACCATAATTTTAGTACAGTATTATTAAGATTACCGGTATTTGTTTCAGTTAATGCAACGAATATAATACAAATATATTATTTAAAAAACAAAAACAAATACGGAGATGTTAGTGAATGATGTTAGTGAAAAAAATACGGAGATGTTAGTGAATGATGTTAGTGAAAAAAATACGGAGATGTTAGTGAATGATGTTAGTGAAAAAAATACGGAGATGTTAGTGAATGATGTTAGTGAAAAAAATATGGAGATGTTAGTGAATGATGTTAGTGAAAAAAATATGGAGATGTTAGTGAATGATGTTAGTGAAACAAATATGGAGATGTTAGTGAATGATGTTAGTGAAAAAATACGGAGATGTTAGTGAATGATGTTAGTGAAAAAAATACGGAGATGTTAGTGAATGATGTTAGTGAAAAAAATATGCACATTGGTCTTCAATAAAGTTTTCCTTAATAAATCATATTGCCATTCTGTTAAAACACTGTGTGTATGTAGTGAAGATATTAATATATGTGTGTTATTTGTGTTACAGGTATGTCGCTGCTGCTAACGATGATGGTGGTGATAATACAGGTAAAGTATAAACAAGAGGATACTTTGTAAGGATGGGTACCCCTATTTAGGGGATACTTTGTAAGGATGGGTACCCCTATTTAGGGTTAGCACAGAGGAGGTGGTCCCTTAAGGGGGGTGACCTGCTTCTTGTTCTCTCCTTTTCTCTCTTTCTCTGGCTTGTATCCATTCGGCCCCATTCAGCCTATTGTTTTAAGACGTTTATCCCCATCCAGGTGTCAAATTTTTACTGGTGAGCGGTAGCGAGCCAGCATATTTTTAAAATGCTTTTGACAGCAGGCTAAATTTGTAAATTTTTCGGTAGAAAAATTTCTCCGGCGAAGCCGGATTTCTTCATATAATGCTGGCTCGCTATCGCTCGCCAGGAAGAAATCGACACCTAGATGGGGATAAACGTCTTAAAATAGTTGGCTGAATGGGGCCGAATGGATACAAGCCAGAGAAAGAGAGAAAAGGAGAAAAATAAAAAAAGCAGGTCACCCCCCTTAAGCCGGTATCACACGAGCGCTTTTGCAGTCAACATTTATCTTCAACACTGGTCTGGCAGCTTATGAGGTTAACATTTTCAACATTTCTGCCACTTAAATTCATCTATCAACAGTCTAGTTTCCGATACCAGTTCAAAATAGTCCAGAAATGTTGCCAGAAAAATGTTGATCATCGAATGTTGACTATAAAAGCTCTCGTGTGATACCGGCTTTAGTTCTTTGGCAACTCATAGACATGGTAATTATTATAAGCCTTCATTTGGGAGTAGATCGGTACGATATATCGCCTATAAAACAATATAGGAGAAAACAATGGTGGCCAAAATGCGGGGTCTTCCTCGCATGTACACTCACAGGCAGTAATTCTCATACAATTTATAGTATTCAACACATTAAAGCAAATATCAGGTAATTAATAAATAATTTTCCATTCAACTGCTTCTGAAACTATTATGTATCAACATAAATAACTTTGACTGTACAAGGCCAAAAGCAGTGACACTAATGTTAATTTCATCAAGCGAACCTTGTTTGAAAATATCTGGCAATAACTAGTCTTAATAATTGAAATTTATCATTTGCTTAAAGTGCTTTATATATTTCTATCCCCGAAAAGGAAAAAAAAATATTGGTTATAGGAAGATGGTGGTGTTTGTTGCGTGCTATGTACAGTATAATATACATATAGGAAGATGGTGGTGTTTGTTGCGTGCTATGTACAGTATAATATACATATAGGAAGATGGTGGTGTTTGTTGTGTGCTATGTACAGTATAATATACATATAGGAAGATGGTGGTGTTTGTTGCGTGCTATGTACAGTATAATATACATATAGGAAGATGGTGGTGTTTGTTGTGCTATGTACAGTATAATATACATATAGGAAGATGGTGGTGTTTGTTGCGTGCTATGTACAGTATAATATACATATAGGAAGATGGTGGTGTTTGTTGCGTGCTATGTACAGTATAATATACATATAGGAAGATGGTGGTGTTTGTTGCGTGCTATGTACAGTATAATATACATATTCTTGTTGGTGTATCTCACGCACTAAAACACCTTCCTATTTTGGCATTCGCTGCATTTGTTTATAAATGTTAATATAGTCCTGAAGGTTACAACATACAATTATTGTGGAGACTCTCCAGACTGCGGATATTAAGTTATCCTTAACGACCAGCCGGGCGGAAATTGTAATGTTGTTAACACAATGTTCCAGTAGGAGTCAACAGTGTGTGTGTGTGTGTGTGTGTGTGAGAGAGAGAGAGAGAGAGAGAGAGAGAGAGAGAGAGAGAGAGAGAGAGGGAGAGAGAGAATGTGTGTGTGTGTGTGTGTGTGAGGGAGGGAGAGAGAGAGAATGTGTGTGTGTGTGAGGGAGGGAGAGAGAGAGAGAGAGAGAGTGTGTGAGTGAGAGAGAGAGAGAGAGAGAGATTGTGTTTGTATGTTTGTGTGTGTGAGGGAGAGTGAGAGAAAGAGAGCGAGGTAGTGGCAGAAATATAGGAAATGTGGAATCACGAGAGAAGCCTTGCAAGAAGAAACCAGTTATAAAAAGTGTTGATTGAAGACTGTCATACCATCGTTATAATTACAGGTGTACTATAGTCTGTTGTATAATTACAGGTGTACTATAGTCTGTTGTATAATTACAGGTGTACTATAGTCTGTTGTATAATTACAGGTGTACTATAGTCTGTTGTATAATTACAGGTGTACTATAGTCTGTTGTATAATTACAGGTGTACTATAGTCTGTTGTATAATTACAGGTGTACTATAGTCTGTTGTATAATTACAGGTGTACTATAGTCTGTTGTATAATTACAGGTGTACTATAGCCTGTTGTATCCCAGCTGATGGTAAATTACAGGTGTATTATAGTCTGTTGTATCCCGGCTGATGGTAAATTGAACCCCTTCGCAACTGATTTCTCGATACTTCATGGAGAAATATTAAACTACTCTGTCTCTGCATCATCTAAATATTAAACTACTCTGTCTCTGCATCATCTAAATATTAAACTACTCTGTCTCTGCATCATCTAAATATTAAACTACTCTGTCTCTGTATCATATTAAACTACTCTGTCTCTGCATCATCTAAATATTAAACTACTCTGTCTCTGCATCATCTAAATATTAAACTACTCTGTCTCTGCATCATCTAAATATTAAACTACTCTGTCTCTGCATCATCTAAATATTAAACTACTCTGTCTCTGCATCATCTAAATATTAAACTACTCTGTCTCTGCATCATCTAAATATTAAACTACTCTGTCTCTGCATCATCTAAATATTAAACTACTCTGTCTCTGCATCATCTAAATATTAAACTACTCTGTCTCTGCATCATCTAAATATTAAACTACTCTGTCTCTGCATCATCTAAATATTAAACTACTCTGTCTCTGCATCATCTAAATATTAAACTACTCTGTCTCTGCATCTAAATATTAAACTACTCTGTCTCTGCATCATCTAAATATTAAACTACTCTGTCTCTGCATCATCTAAATATTAAACTACTCTGTCTCTGCATCATCTAAATATTAAACTACTCTGTCTCTGCATCATCTAAATATTAAACTACTCTGTCTCTGCATCATCTAAATAGCAAGTTTTCATAATTAACAACATATTTCGCTTCAAAATCGTCGTAATAACCGAGTAAACGAGATGGAGACATAGTCATTTACCGTCTGCTGGAAAATGACAGACTATAGTACCGGTAGGCTTTATTATCAAGGCATCTATTGAATAACTCATTGAATAACTCATCTATTGAATAACTCATTGAATAACTCATCTATTGAATAACTCATTGAATAACTCACCTATTGAATAACTCATTGAATAACTCATCTTTTGAATAACTCATTGAATAATTCATCTATTGAATAACTCATTAAATAACTCATCTATTGAATTACTCATTGAATAACTCATATATTGAATAACTCATTGAATAACTCATTGAATAACTCATTGAATAACTCATCTATTGAATAACTCATTGAATAACTCATCTATTGAATAACTCATTGAATAACTCATCTATTGAATAACTCATTGAATAACTCATCTATTGAATAACTCATTGAATAACTCATCTATTGAATAACTCATTGAATAACTCATCTTTTGAATAACTCATTGAATAATTCATCTATTGAATAACTCATTAAATAACTCATCTATTGAATTACTCATTGAATAACTCATCTATTGAATAACTCATTGAATAACTCATCTATTGAATAACTCATTGAATAACTCATCTATTGAATAACTTGAATAACTCATCTATTGAATAACTCATTGAATAACTCATCTTTTGAATAACTCATTGAATAATTCATCTATTGAATAACTCATTGAATAACTCATCTATTGAATAACTCATTGAATAACTCATCTATTGAATAACTCATTGAATAACTCATCTATTGAATAACTCATTGAATAACTCATCTATTGAATAACTCATTGAATAACTCATCTTTTGAATAACTCATTGAATAATTCATCTATTGAATAACTCATTGAATAACTCATCTATTGAATAACTCGGAGCATTACACTTTTAGAACACCAAGGGGTTGAAACACTACGAAAATATCTAAAGAGACAAATATGATCAATCCCACTTGACGGAAACAATCAGACTAATGGACTTGTTTTGGGAGGGAGAACATGGATCGCAAAATTTTACACACACACACACACACACACAGCCACGCACACACACACACAGCCATGCACGCACACACACACACACACACACACAGCCACGCACACACACACACACACACACACACACAGCCACGCACACACACACACACACAGCCACGCACACATACATACACACACACCCTCCACACACACAATCATTGAAAGTGCATCAGGTTCCATTGTTATTATACATGATTGTTTCGATGAATGATGTGTTACCGGTATTATACTAATGAAGTTTATTATCAGTGAAACACGAGCTGGGTAACAAAGGGACTGTAATGGTTGGATTATTATGGTGGTGATTCTCCTGTATTAAAATGATTGAACAGATTTATTATATATTTTTTCTATGTGAGTGAGGGAGAAAAAAGGCAGAACTGCCTGTAGCGAGTGCCTCCCCCAGAGTTGAAAGAGTGACGGCCAAAATGAAGGGGTGTTCGAGACAAAATGCCTGGACACACGGAGTTTGAAGCAATTTAAGTCATAGGAAGAGGGAAAAACTGGTTCTGGGAGAGAGCTCCAGAGCTTAGCAGTTGAATAGAAGAAAGACTGAGAATAGTGTTTCACTCTTGGGTTGGAGAATTGCACAGAGTAGGGGTGGAAGTGTGTTGCAAGACGGGTACTACGTACCCTACGTAGAGGAGGTGGTATACACTGGGAAAGCTCTGAGGAACACTGATTATTGTAGTAGCGATAGAATAGCGAGAGAGATGCAACATTGCGGCGAAGAGAGAGAGATTGCAGGGAGTTAGTGAGTGGATGGGAGTTAATTATACGAAAGGCTTTCCTTTCTACTTTTAAAGCCTGTAAATTGCTGTAACTTGCCAAAATGTAGGTCTACGTATCCCGCCGCCAATGGGTTAAGCGAGGTAAAGATACAATTTAATTTCCGTCTTTTCAAGCTATTTTTATGCCTCTCAACATGGCCTATTTCTTTTGTGTACGGTATATATTATCTTGGAGGAGGTAGTTCTTTTGTGTATGGTATATATTATCTTGGAGGAGGTAGTTCTTTTGTGTATGGTATATATTATCTTGGAGGAGGTAGTTCTTTTGTGTATGGTATATATTATCTTGGAGGAGGTAGTTCTTTTGTGTATGGTATATATTATCTTGGAGGAGGTAGTTCTTTTGTGTATGGTATATATTATCTTGGAGGAGGTAGTTCTTTTGTGTATGGTATATATTATCTTGGAGGAGGTAGTTCTTTTCTTATTTTTTTCCCCTGTCATTGTTTGCGATAAGCAAGTTTACCTTTGCCGCAAATCGAATTTGCTGTTGACTTTCCTCAGCTTCTTGTGTTGGGTGTCCACAAAACTGAAGGAGAACGTTTTTGCTTTGTTCTAAAAATTATGTGTATATATTGTTTACTGATTGTAAATATTGCAATTTAATATATTTTAAATTATATATATATATATTATATACAGTATATACTGTATATATATATATATATATATATATATATATATATATATATATATATATATATATATATATATATATATACTGTATATAATAATTATATATATATATGGCCATTCGAAAACGTCAATAAACGTTTCTCTCCCACTACTTCCCTTCTGCATTTGTTCCATATTCCCTAACATTCTACATTAATATTACCGTACAGTTTCTAACTTTAATTATTTCCACAATTTACCTCACAATGCATATATCACTGTTTTAAGGGGAGATTGGCATTTACCGGTACGTGATTTTTTCTAGACCCCCTTCTCCCTCATGTTTAGCCCCATTACTTTTGAGATTTTAAGACGTTCGCCCTATTAGTTTGGCGATTTTAAGACCTTACGCAACATTCCTGTCAATTATATAAGATCCTTCGTGTCATATAGGTGTCGATTTTTATCTGGCGAGTGATAGCAAGCCTGTAATTTAGGAGGGTTTATCTCGAAGGAGGGTCTTGGGGTATTTTGTTTAAAGATTGATGGAGTCTAGGGAGAACATATAAATACTCCCCTTAACCTTTTCTTCCCTGGTCCTTGCTTTCTTTTTTCTCCTATCACCTCTTTTTCTCCTATCACCTCTTTTTCTCCTATCACCTCTTTTTCTCCTATCACCTCTTTTTCTCCTATCACCTCTTTTTCTCCTATCACCTCTTTTTCTCCTATCACCTCTTTTTCTCCTATCACCTCTTTTTCTCCTATCACCTCTTTTTCTCCTATCACCTCTTTTTCTCCTATCACCTCTTTTTCTCTGCGAGTTTTTCATGCCCAACTTCCTTCATTCCAGTTCCACATTCCCTCTCTCCCTTCCGGTTCCACATTCCGACATTCCCGCTCACTCTTCCACCCTCCTCTCCATCTCTCCCTGTCTCTCTGTCTAAACCCTTCCGCCCTGTATCTATCTTACACCCCAACCTACCTGTCTCACTCTCTGTCTCAGCCTTACTGTTCTCTCTCTCTCCTGTGTCTCTGTCTCACCCCTGTCTGTCCTTCTGCCTCACCCCTGTCTCCCTGCCTAAATCCTTCCGCCCTGTATCTTTGTTACAACCCAACCAACCTGTCTCACTCTGTCTCACCCTTACTTTTCTGTCTCTCTCCTTTGTCTGTCTCACCCCTGTCTGTCTGTCTAAACCCTTCCGCCCTGTATCTTTGCTACAACCCAACCAACCTGTCTCACTCTGTCTCACCCTTACTTTTCTGTCTCTCTCCTGTGTCTGTCTTACCCGTCTCCCTGTCTAAACCCTTCTGCCCTGTATCTATGTTAGGCTACTACACCCCTACCTACCTGTCTCACTCCCTGTCTCATCCTCACCCTTACTGTTCTGTCTCTCTCCTTTGTCTGTCTCACCCCTGTCTGTCTGTCTGTCTGTCTGTCTCACCCCTGTCTCCCTGCCTCATCCTCACCCTTACTATTATGTATCTCGCCTGTGTCTCTGTCTCACCCCTGTCTGTCTGTCTGTCTGTCTCCCTGCTTGATCCGTGTATCATAACAAAGCGATGAAAGGTCAACTTCATTAATGTTCGGTGGTGGGCCTAATGAACTCTTTTGTTATTTTTTTTTTTTGGTCCGGCCATTATGGAATTTGTAAGGTTCCTTTGAGTCATTAGTGTCTTCTCTTTTCCCATTCTGTTCACTCGCAAATCCGTGTGTCTTCTTCTTCACACATACACACACACACACCCACACCCACCCACACACACACACACACACACACACACACACACACACACACACACACACACACACACACACACACACACACACGTATCGTTTATTGTTTACTCTTATTTGTGGCGTGATATCTGTCCACAAATGACGTGCTTTTCAAACAGTCAAACTGAACCACTATGCAGTATTATGTACAGTATGTATTTGTTAACTTTATCATGTTATGTTAACATCATTTTATTGTTACTTTATCATGGTGTTATCTTTATTTGTTAACTTTATCATGGTGTTTATCTTATTTGTTAACTTTATCATGGTGTTTATCTTATTTGTAACTTTATCATGGACTTTATCATGGTGTTTATCTTTATTTGTTAACTTTATCATGGTGTTTATCTTTATTTGTTAACTTTATCATGGTGTTTATCTTTATTTGTTAACTTTATCATGGTGTTTATCTTTATTTGTTAACTTTATCATGGTGTTTATCTTTATTTCCTACATTCCCACCTCTCTCCAAAAATATCTTAACCCTTTCAAGATCCATACGCATTTCTTTTCCGTTTTCCGACCATTATAATATTCAGATTAGGAAGGGTTTATGGAAGTCAGAGGGTTAACTGAGATAGTCTTTACCCTAATAATGGTTTATGGAAGTCAGAGGGTTAACTGAGATAGTCTTTACCCTAATAATGGTTTATGGAAGTCAGAGGGTTAACTGAGATAGTCTTTACCCTAATAATGCCCACAGGTCCTTCTTAAACTGTATTCAATCGTCCAATTATAACCAGAAGAAACTGTCAAAACGCGTCATAATTTTCAAAGGGTTAAGATAATCTACTTATTGTCCTCCTTCAATCATGTGTTATCTCCTCAGCTTAGGTTTGTTAACAGCCGTCCTTAAGGGGAGATTTCCACTTAAAGGATTTTTTTCTTTACCCCCTTCTCCCTCATGTTTAGCCCCATTGCTTTTGAGATTTTAAGACGTTCGCCCCATTACTTTGGCGATTTTAAGAACTTTCACCCAATTTATGTCACTTTTAAGACCTTTCGTCCCATATAGGTGTCGATTTTTTCCTGGCGAGCGAAAGCGAGCCTGCAATTTAAGAGGAATCGGCCTTCGGCCGGGACATTTTTCTACCGAAAAATGTACAAATTTATCTTGCAAGGGGGTCAAGGGGGTGTAATTTCAAGCTTGATGGAAGTCTAGGAAACACACTAAAAACCTCCCCTTAACGGTGTAATGATTGTTATGAGCCGAGGAAAAAGTAAGAGATCAACTAATAACACTTCAATATAAACTAATAAATAGGAAAAGGTTAAATATCCTTTATCACGCCATTGTGTAGTGGATTGGCCTGACTGTCGGTGATTCCAGTCCAGCTGGGAGTATATATATATATATATATATATATATATATATATATTTATATTTATATTTATATATATATATATATATATATATATATAATGCCCTGTACCCGAACAATCCCGCAACCACAGTACTATGGGTAGCGCCAACGAACTTGACAAACATTTGGACCCCTTAAGGGGAGGTCTCCACTTGAGGGATTTTTTTTCTTGACCCCTTTCTCCCTCATGTTTAGCCCCATTGCTTTTGATATTATAAAAAGTTTGCCCCATTAGTTTAGCGATTTTAAGAACTTTCACCCCATATTAAGACCTTTCGTGCAATTCAGGTGTCGATTTTATCCTGGCGAGCGATAGCGAGCCTGTAATTTAACCCTCTCCGACATATGACGCGATTTTGAGCCTATTAGGGATACTTTAAAGCCTTTGTTACCATCAGGGATATTTACAAACCTTTAGTTTAGTTACTTGAACCTCTGCAGTTGTCTTTGAGTTAGCTGTGGGCAGATAATTCATTTTGGAGAGGTAATTATAAGAGTGAGAGAACTCTATTTCTTATCGCTAATCTGGCAATCTCTGCGTCATATGTGCGTGAAAGGGTTAAGAGGAACCTGCCTTTGGCCGGGACATTTTTCTACCGAAAAATTTAAAAATTTATCTTGAAAGGGACTCAAGGGGGTCTAATTTTAAGCTTGATGGAGGTCTAGGGAACAAACTAAATACCTCCCCTTAACATCTTATAACTCAAAACGAATGAAAGCAATCGGGCTGACATTTCTATCATTTGAGAAGAGTCCACCAGGAAATAGGTGTGGAAATTTACAGCCAGTTTTCTTAAGGTCCTTTTGAGTTACGAAGAGGTCAGGGATCGAGATAATTGTCAAGTTGGTTGGCGCTACCTATACCCGAGTTGACGTCTGGGATAGCATAAAATAGTCGTTGGTGGCCAAGTCTAATAAACTCACCACGGGACAATCACCACGTTCTTTCAAGGAGAACTAAGGTTGTTATCCTATTGTACTGTACTGTACGTCTGTGGTAGTACAGTGGGTTATCGCGCGAGTCTGGTAGACTGATTGAGGTCCCTAAATAGGGTTCGAAGCCGCGCCAAGCCACTGGGCAAGCCTGGAGATTTTCGGGAGGGTTAAGGGGAGATTTCCACTTGAGGGATTTTTTTTCTTGACCCCTTTCTCCCTCATGTTTAGCCCCTTTGCTTTTCTAATTTTAAGACGTTCGCCCCCATTATTTTGACGATTTTTAGTACTTTCGACCCATTTCTGTCAAATTTAAGACCTTTCGTGCCATTTAGGTGTCGATTTTATCCTGGCGAGCGATAGCGAGCCTGTAATTTAAGAGGAACCGGCTTTCAGCCGGGACCTTTTTCTACCGAAAAATGTACAAATTTATCTTGAAAAGGGCTCAAGGGGGTGTAATCTTAAGCTTGATGGATATCTAGGGACCAAACTAAAAACCTGGCCATAATATTGAGTTGATTATTACCGCTGTACCGGGTATTTGTATGTGTACAGTCGAGGTTGATAAGTGTTGTCAGATATTTCACAAAGTTTGGGACACTGACTAATACTCTGAGGGATAAGCACGTTTCCCAGTAACTATAAAGATACCAATAACACTAGTTGTTGAGCGAAAACCACTGGAATCTATGACAACACTTAGTACCCCCGATTGTACATATGTATCGTATTGTGTTTCACATATAACATCATATGTGCCCCATGAAAAAAAATAAAAAAATAAAAAAATAAAAAAAATGTATAATTGTCATGCTGGCTGCTAGGCATGTTGAATATACGGCATTTTGTATGAGATATCTGATACTATAATTCATTAAGATCTTAAATATAGCTACAATGTCCAAGATATGGTCAGGATTGGTTAATTTGGAAGATCTTTAATGTCAATAAGATCTTAAATATAGCTACAATGTGCAAGATATGGTCAGGATTGGTTAATTTGGAAGATCTGTTTATATGCAACAATTAACCTAATCATAATAATTTTTCTTCCCCCCCAAGTGAGTGGAGGTGGAATGAATTACGGAATCTGGTGCTGCAACAGTCGGCAACAAAAGGGGAGTCACCAGCTTTTTTTTTTATCTTTCTCTCCATTTCGCTCTTTCTCTGGCTTGTATCCATTCGGCCCCATTCCGCCAACTGTTTTAAGACGTTTATCCTCATCCAGGTGTCGATTTCTTCCAGCATTGTATGGAGAAATCCGGCTTCGCCGGAGAAATTTTTCTATCGAAAAATGTACTAATTTAGCTTGCTATAAAAACAAAAATATAAATGCTGGCTCGCTACCGCTCGCCAGGGAAAATATTGACACCTGGATGGGGGTAAACGTCTTAAGACAGTAGGCTGAATGGGGCCGAATGGATACAAGCCAAAGAGAGAGGGAGGGAAAGAGAAAAAAAGCGAGGTTGGGCTCCTTTAACACCATACTCAAACATTGGTTAGTAGGGAGAAGTTGGAGAACAAAATGGATATTATTATGACTACTAGTTAAATAGGACTTCAGAGGCTATCAACCCTACTGGATTATTAAGCCAGCACACTGTAAGTCAAGTATGTTTTCGAGAACCCCAGTTCCTTCCATTATTATGAAGATAAAAACGCTTTATCTTGTGTTGTTCTACTGAACAGATGGGGAAACAGCAGTTGAGTTAAGGGGAGGTATTTAGTTTGTTCCATAGACCTCCATCAAGCTTAAAATTACACCCCCTTGAGTCCCTTTCAAGATAAATTTGTACCTTTTTCGGTAGAAAAATTTCCCGGCCAAAGGCCGGTTGCTCTTAAATTACAGGCTCGCTATCGCTCGCCAGGATAAAATCGACACCTGAATTGCACGAAAGGTCTTAATATGGGGTGAAAGTTCTTAAAATCGCTAAACTAATGGGGCAAACGTTTTATAATATCAAAAGCAATAGGGCTAAACCTGAGGGAGAAAGGGGTCAAGAAAAAAAATCCCTCAAGTGGAAAATATTTTGGGTTTTATGGTAACTCTGATTTTGGAATATTTGTATAATTTTACATTCTTATTAAAATTGGATTTCCACTATGTCATATGGTTAATTATACTGAAGTGATAAGACATACACCATACTTTCATATATTATAACTATTAAATGATATTATATATAACACAAAAAGCGAGAAAGGGTAAGTTTGGATTACTGCAGGGGTTAAAGAAAAGGGAATTAAATGAAAAGGAGAGAAAGACAGGACTAAACATTTCTGCTTACATCCTCGCCACTCACCCACTGTTTACCTCTTTAAGGGGAGGTTTCTAGTTGATTCCCTAGACTTCCATCAAGCTTAAAATGACTCCCCCTAGACCCCCTTTCAAGATAAATTTGTACATGTTTCGGTAGAAAAATGTCCCGGCCGAAGGCTGGTTCCCCTTAAATTACAGGCTCGCTATCGCTCGCCAGGGGAAAATCGACACCTAAATGGCACGAATGGTCTTAAAATTGACAGAAATGGGGCGAGGGTTCTTAAAATCGCCAAACTAATGGGGCGAACGTCTTAAAATCTCAAAAGCAATGGGGCTAAACATGAGGGAGAAAGGGGTCCAGAAAAAATGCCTCCAGGTGGAAATCTCCCCTTAAGGGCGGATGGTTCACTTTCTGGGAGATTTTTGCATGTATTCATTATTTTCCTAGTTTCCTCCCTAGACCTCCATCAAATGAAAAAAAAAAAAACATCTATTAGATCCCCCTTCTAGATTCCTTTGTAAATTTTTCGGTAGAAAAATGTTCCGGCCGCAGGTCGGTTCTTCCAACATTACAGACTCACTATCGTTCGCCAGGGAAAGAATCGACACCTAAATAGCACGAAAGGTCTAAATATTGACGAAGAAATGGGGCGAAAGGTCTTAAAATCGACTAACTAATGGGGCAAACATCTGAAAACTAATGGGGCTAAACATGAGGGAGAAAGTGGTCCAGAAAACCGGCCCATCCCCCCTCAACACCGAAATATTATGTCAATTTATAATCAAACCAAGGGAGTGGTGGAAGCAGAGTTAGACATTGGAACTGAATTACTGTATCTGTGTAGGTAGGTCGGCCTCTTCTCTTCTCGTATCCAGTACTTCTATATAGACTTAATACTCGGTTTCATTTGATCTGACGGTAAATTGAATCCCTTAAGGGGAGATTTCCACTTGAGGGACTTTTTTCTTTACCCCTTTCTCCCTCATGTCTAGCCCCATTGTTTGTTTGAGATTTTAAGACGTTTGCCCCATTAGTTTGGTGATGTTAAGAATTTCCGCCCCATTCTGTCAATTTTAAGACCTTTCGTGCCATTTAGGTGTCGATTTTATCCTGGCGAGCGATAGCGAGCCTGTAATTTAAGAGTAACCGGCCTTCGGCCGGGAAATTTTTCTACCGAAAAATTTACAAATTTATCTTGAAAGGGGGTCAAGGGGGAGTAATTTTAAGCTTGATGGAAGTCTAGGGAATCAACTAAAAACCTCCCCTTAACAACTGATTTCTCGTTAACTAACGGAACAATAAGAAACTACTATGTCTCTGCATCATAATAAGGCCAAGTGTATATATATAATTAACACTATATTTTACTACGTACACAATCTTCAAAATAACGAGAAATCTTGATGGGAACAATGTAATTTACCGCTAGTTGAGATGAAACCGTCTATAGTATGTCTCTCCCCAGGTTCTGATGTCTCTAATGGCTCTCTGGTTCTGATGTCTCTAATGGCTCTCTGGTTCTGATGTCTCTAATGGCTCTCTGGTTCTGATGTCTCTAATTGCTCTTCTTCTTCTAATTGCTCTCTGCTTCTCCTTCTAATTGCTCTCTTCTTCTCTAATTGCTCTTCTTCTAATTGCTCTCTGCTTCTCCTTCTAATTGCTCTCTTCTTCTCTAATTGCTCTCTGGTTCTCCTTCTCTATCTGTTCTCTCCAACTCAGAGGCTAATTTAAATCAGAAACTAGCAAATTCACCCTTAACCATTAGGCTTTGATCTGCATAACCTAATATATATTCACAAAAACTTCTTGAGTAAATTAGTGGAAGAGTTTATGTTGGCGTGTGTGGTGGCGAGAAGCCGGATTTCTCCATACAATGCTGGCTTGCTATGGCTCGCCAGGAAGAAATTGACACCTGGATGGGGATGAACGTCTTAAAACAGTGGGCTTTAAGGGGAGGTTTCTAGTTTGTTTCCTACTCCTCCAGCAATCTTAAAATGTCACCCCCTTGACCCCCTTTCAAGATAAATTTGTACATTTTTCGGTAGAAAATGTCCCGGCCGAAGGCCGATTACTCTTAAATTACAGGCTCGCTATCACTCGCTAGGATAATATCGACACCGAAATGGCACGAAAGGTCTTAAAATTGACAGAATGGGGCGGAAATTCTTAAAAATCACCAAACTAATGGGGCAAACGTCTTAAAATCTCAAAAGCAATGGGGCTAGACATGAGGGAGAAAGGGGTCAAGAAAAAAGTCCCTCAAGTGGAAATCTCCCCTTAAGTGAGAGGAGAGGATAATCATAGTGCACCTTGTCTCTCGGTGTTGTGTTCAGTCTCTCTCTCTCCTTTCCCTTCCTCCGTTTCCCATCCAATTTTTTGTTATCCTCCCGAACCATTCCTACCTTACAATGTTATCTACTCATTTTCCTTTCTCTCCCTCCTTTAATCTTCCCCCATCTATCTATCTATCTATCTATTGCCTGACGCCGTGATCCCCGAAGGGGTGGCCACGAACGAACCGCCCCCATGCACCTCTGTCCCCAGTCAGTCGACGCCCCTCCCCCCAACCAGCACCGCCCTCGTTCATGTACTTCCTCACTCCATCCTTCCACCTGATATTCGGTCTACCTCTTCTACCTATCTACCTATCGTCTACCTATCTTCCCCCATCATGCTGTTATTCTCCCTATTTCTCTCTTTTTGTACATTGAGCTCCGATAGTTTGATGAGGAATTTACGGAACACCCACCGCACAACCTGTAAGTAAACAGTTAAAAGTCTAAGTTATTTAAAACAAAAACAAAAATCTCGTTTTCCTTGTAAAATACATAATCAAGTTTGAAATAAAGTTAACAGAAATTATGTGTAATTGAATTTGTGTGATTAATGAAAGTTGTGTAGGTGTAAACAAAATGCGTGCCTCAGTACCGTTAACCCACTGGACCCCAAGCGATTTAACTCTTTAAAACGGGCATGCTTGTTGACATGACCATGCTGCTGGGCGGGCATATATACCAAAAAAGAGCTTCATTCCATGCTCTTTTTCATGCATAAACAAGAACCAGAGCGTAATACAATTATTTATTCGTGAAAGAGCGATAATAGAGCTTTCCAATGACACCTGAATCATCCTTGTACGACCACGGGTTATCTTGCAGCGATCGCGTAACCGGAGGTGAAAATACCCTAAAATAAGGTAATTTTCACGGTTTTCTCCTTGTCTCACAAGGTATGGCGGTAGGGATGAGGCATACTACGTGTCAGAGGTGGCCCAGACGTGGTGCAGAGCGGTCCAAGCCCAGCTATCATCCTCTCAATGCACCGACTCTCTCTCAGAGCTCATAACGTCCTCAAAATGGCACCTGTCATATGATGGGCACCGCAGGGGTGGCCAATATTCTCTCACCCGTCATATGATGTTCACCGTCGGTTAGGTGTTAAAGTAAATGTACACTCCAGGACCAGCCACTTGTCATTTTTGTTTTCCTGAAAACACATGGGATGAGTTAGTAATGAAGGCAAATCACCAAAACAATGCTCAACTAGGTCATTTAGGGGTCATGGGGGGGCGGCGGAAAGTCACAATTAACATGGGCGGATGGGTAGGCAAAATAATGGAAAATCACTCCCGCGCCCACCCACACGCACGCGGCTGGACTTGGAGGGTTGCCAACCATCGGTATTGTTCCTTAGTATCCTAAAGTAGTTCCCATACAAATCTGAACTCTCTAGGTGCCATAGGACAAGAGTAATTAAGGCCTACACAACCGTTGCCTCGCTGGGACTGTGCGCTAGATAAATAGGCGACGCATAACGTGCGTCGCTAGGGTCCAGTGGGTTAATAGGTTAGTGAATGTTTTTATCCATTTTCGATAGATTTCAATGTTTATAGCATTATTTTACTCTGTATTCAAAGCATCTTCTTTGGTTCAAGTTTCTGTGCAATATCTCTATCAGTAACTCACAATTTTTTGTTTTTTTCCACCACTGTTTTTCCCCGACCCCTCCAATATTTCCACCCCACCCTGTACGAGTAACTCCTATGTTCTCTTACTTCCACCACTGTATTTCCCCCAGACCACTCCAATATTCCCCTCCCTGTACCAGTAACTCATATGTTCTCTTTCTTCCACCACTGTATTTCCCCAGACCACTCCAATATTCCCCCCCCTGTACCAGTAACTCATATGTTCTCTTTCTTCCACCACTGTTTTTCCCCGACCACTCCAATATTCCCCTCCCTGTACCAGTAACTCCTATGTTCTCTTACTTCCACCACTGTATTTCCCCAGACCACTCCAATATTCCCCTCCCTGTACCAGTAACTCATTATATTCTTTTTCTTCCACCATGGTTTTTTCCCTGACCCCTCCAATATTTCCACCCGGCCCAAATCTCTCCCAAATCCCCCTGTTTTACATTCTGCTTTCACGGCGCTGGAAAAACTGTAAGTAAAAGTTTAGGCAAGAGTGGATTTTTCTTTACGATTTTTAGACTCTCAGATCACTCACCAAGACTTACCACTGCCAAAATGCTGGAGTAAAGTGTGAGCTCCAAAAGTATCACGGGGTCCCCATCGAGACTATGCTAGGCTTGTCTCGTTTTTGTATATATATTTGTTTTTCCTATGTGGATGAGGGAGACAAAAGGCAAAACTGCCTGTGACGAGTGCCTCCCTCAGAGTTGAAAGAGTAACAGGGCCAAAACCAAGGAATGTTGGCGCCAAAATGCCTGGACGCACGGAGTTTGAAGCAATTTAAGTCATAAGATGAAGGAAATTTTTGTTTGTTTTTATGAATGAAGGAGACTAAAGGCAAAACTGCCTGTAACAAGTGTACCCCCCCCCCCCCCCCTCCAAGGTTGAAGGAGTGATAGAGAGGCAATATCAAGGTACGTTAGAGGTAATTTAGGTGTGTTGGAAAAAAGTCGGTTCCCTTTTTAAGGGGAGAATCCACTTGAGGGATTTTTTTCTTTACCTCTTTCTCCCTCATGTTTAGCCCCATTGCTTTTGAGATTTTAAGACGTTCGCCCCATTAGTTTGGCGATTTTAAGAACTTTTACCCCTCTTATGTCACTTTTAAGAGCTTTCGTCCCATTTAGGTGTCGATTTTTTCCTGGCGAGCGATAGCGAACCTGTAATTTAAGAGGCGGGACATTTTTCTACCGAAAAATGTACACATTTATCTTGAAAGGGGGTCAAGGGGGTGTAATTTCAAGCTTGATGGAAGTCTAGGAAACGCACTAAAAACCTCCCCTTAAGTGTAGTGAAATGAATAGGAGGTGTTTGTGAGAGTTAGAACGTTACAATGAGTTACTCTGAATAGTTAGTATTTCAAAAACCCTGCCGTCCATTCCGAGTTGCTTCCGTGTTTCCTCAGCTCCAACCATTCCGCTATATATATCCTTTGTCTGTCTCTTACTGCGACATAACTGGGATGGCTAAGTTAGTATCCCAAAAGAGTAAGTACATATATCGTGAAGTACATATATCGTGAAGTACATATATCGTGAAGTACATATATCGTGAAGTACATATATCGTGAAGTACATATATCGTGAAGTACATATATCGTGAAGTACATATATCGTGAAGTACATATATCGTGAAGTACATATATCGTGAAGTACATATATCGTGAAATATATAAGAGGAGTTATATTTTGACTTAAGGGGGGGGGGGACCTGCTTCTTTTTTCTCTCCTTTTCTCTCTTTCTCATTCTTGTATCCATTCGGTCCCGTTCAGCCTACTGTTTTAAGACGTTTATCCCCATCCAGGTGTCAATTTGTTACTGGTGAGCGGTAGCGAGCCAGAATATTTGTTATATGTTCTTGACAGCAGGCTAAGTTTGTACATTTTTCGATAGAAAAATGTCTGCGGCGAAGCCGGATTTCTTCATATAATGCTGGCTCGCTATCGCTCGCCAGGAAGAAATCGACACCTAGATGGGGATAAACGTCTTAAAATAGTTGGCTGAATGGGGTCGAATGGATACTAGCCAGAGAAAGAGAGAAAAGGAGAGAAATAACAAAAAGCAGGTCACCCCCCCCCTTAACCCTCTCCGACATATGACGCAATTTTGAGCCTATTGGGGATACTTTAAAGCCTTTGTTACCATCAGGGGTATTTAGAAACCTTTAGTTTAGTTACTTCCACCTCTGCAGTTGTCTTTGAGTTAGCTGTGGGCAGAAAACTAATTTTGGAGAGGTAATTATAAGATTAAGAGAACTATTTCTTATTGCTAATCTGGCAACCTCTGCGTCATAAATGCGTGAAAGGGTTAATATGCTCGACCTGTCATAAAGAAAGTTCGCCAACAAATATCTTACCAACTGTCGTACCTTGACACATCTTAACTAAACTGAAATATATATAATGTTCGATTAAGGGGAGATATCCACTTGAGGGATTTTTGTCTTGACTCCTTTCTCCCTCATGTTTAGCCCCATTGCTTTTCTAATTTTAAGACGTTCGCCCCATTATTTTGACGATTTTAAGAACTTTCAACCCATTTCTGTCAATTTTAAGACCTTTCGTGCCATTTAGGTGTCGATTTTATCCTGGCGAGCGATAGCGAGCCTGTAATTTAAGAGGAACCGGCTTTCAGCCGGGACATTTTTCTACCGAAAAATGTACAAATTTATCTTGAAAGGGGCTCAAGGGGGTGTAATCTTAAGCTTGAAGGATATCTACGGACCAAACTAAAAACCTCCCCTTAATATAACGAGAACAATGATTGTTATCCATCAAATCAGGCATCACATACAATATAAGGTCAACATGTTGTACAGTTGCGCTAATAAGTCATGCTCGACACCTTGTATGTTTTGCTTAATAATTGGTATCAGCAATATCTAAGCTTCATTTCTTCATATCGAGTGAAATATAAAAACATGTCTCTACACTTACCCATCCTATTCAACATCTGACAGACATTAATACAGCACAGAGCTAGCCAAACGTAATGACAGCTGGGACATGACTTATTAGCGCGACCGTACCCCACACATTTTAGGAACCTTTATATTTTCCTCAAATATTTCTTTTCTGTGTCCCATACCTCGGCCTTTTCTTAAGTACACACCGGGATCTAACATAATCAATGGCGCTCGATTTCACTCTCCAGTGATATGGTCCTGTATTCATAAATGTCTTGTTCCTGCGCTATAACACTGTATATCTTCCACTCCATCATCACAATTTACTCCTCATCCCCTATTATTCTCCCTACCAAGGTAATGACACAGCAGATTGGCACTGAATATCCGCCCCCGTGACATTTATGTATCGATGCTCTGGCTGTAGCCACTACTGAGTAGCCTTCCAAACGGGAATAATATGCTGTATTTTGCCATGTCTATGGCTACCACACATTCTAGGCATTGAATGCACCGGCATACTATAAGTTTAAGTCATTGGTAACCATAGCAAGCACTGATTAATTGTTTTAAGGGGAGGTATTTAGTTTGTTCCCTAGACCTCCATCAACCTTAAAATTACACCCCCTCGAGTCCCTGTCAAGATAAATTTGTACATTTTTCGGTAGAAAAATTTCCCGGCCGAAGGCCGGTTCCTCTTAAATTACAGGCTCGCTATCGCTCGCCAGGATAAAATAGACACCTGAATTGCACGAAAGGTCTTAATATGGGGTGAAAGTTCTTAAAATCGCTAAACTAATGGGGCAAACGTTTTATAATATCAAAAGCAATGGGGCTAAACATGAGGGAGAAAGGGGTCAAGAAAAAATCCCTCAAGTGGAGATCTCCCCTTAATTGGGTAATTCTCTTATGGAAGAGGAGGGTGGCCGAGATACGATATTTCGGACTTTTGGGAATGTTTAAAATTCCACATCTGTATATGTACGTACATTTATATGACTAAAATATTGGTATTGGATATAGTTACGTATGATAATATGCACAACGCATGATTACAGAGAACACTAACACATTTTCGAGATGTAATTGGTGTGTAATTGGATGCCTGGTGAACAAGAAGACCCATATTGTGTCTTGGTCACTTACACATACTTCTCAACTTGAATACACAAGATCTCGCTGTAGCCTTAAGGAGGGTCACCGTTTTATTTTATAATCTTTCTCGCCTTTTCTCTCTTTCCCTGGCTTGCATTCATTCGGCCCCATTCAGCTAACTGTTTTAAGACGTTTATCCCCATCCAGGTGTCGATTTCTTCCTGGCGAGCGAAAGCGAGCCAGCATTGTATGGAGAAATCAGGCTTCGCCGGAGACATTTTTCTATCGAAAAATGTACAAATTTAGCTTGCTGCCAAAACAAAAATATATATTATATATACTGGCTCACTACCGCTCGCCAGGAAAATATTGACACCTGGATGCGGGTAAACGTCTTAAAACAGTAGGCTGAATGGGGCTGAATGGATACAAGCCAAAGAGAGAGGGAGAGAAAGAGAAAACAAGCGAGGTGGGCTCCCTTAACAAAGACAATTCACCTTTCTATCATACAGTAGGATTTTTTCGTCTCGTCATTATATTTGCCATCATTTAACTTTCTTCTACTTTCCATCTTCGGTCTATAATCCTTTCTTTATCTTTTGTTTTCCTCTTGTTTTAATTTTGCCTTTCCCCTGAGGGTTGGATTACAATTGACATGCAACAGGCTGTCCTCGGAGATAAAACAGCAAACCTCTCTCAATTCTGTGTTGTTGTTTTTTTTTTCGTCCTCGCTCCCTGCTTGTCTTCTTCATCTCCATCAATTTTCTTAAATCAATGTCATTGAACTTATAAAATCTTGCAATTCTACATGCAAACATATCTTAAACCCCATCCAAGGCATACTATTTAAATATGTTCACTATAACGTACTGAGCAACATTATTCCTAGCATGTCTTGCCTATGTTTTATTTTTTTTTTTATTTTTTTTTTTATTATTTTTTTATTTTTTTTTTATTTTTTGTCATCCCATTCGTCTTCGTCTCCGCTCATATTATTTACTATTCTCCGTTTTCTTTGCCTTACATTGTTAGTCCACTGTGCCTTCCGATTATATTATATACTAATCTCTTTATGCTTTGCTTGAATTTCGGTGTGAGTATCTTTAGGTTCGAGTCCTGGGAGTGCCACATGTATTTGTTGATTTCATTAATTGAGTTTAGAAGTGAAGTTGGTTGGTGTAAAAACATAATAATTGCACTGTTCTTCCACTGTGCCTTCCGGTTATATTACATACAACCGGGTACTCTCTTTATTCTTTACTTAAGGGAGCCCACCTTGCTTTTTTTCTCTTGCTCTCCCTCTCTATTTGGCTTGTATCCATTCGGCCCCATTCAGCCTACTGTTTTAAGACGTTTACTCTCATCCAGGTGTCAATATTTTTCCTGGCGAGCGGTAGCGAGACAGCATATATATATATACAGTATATATATACTGTATATATATACATATAGATATATATAATATATATATATATATATATATATATAATATATATCTATATATATATATATATATATATATATATATATCGGTATATATATATATATATATATATATATATATATATATATTTGTTTTCGCAGCAAGCTAAATTTGTACATTTTTCGATAGAAACATTTCTCCGGCGAAGCAGGATTTCTCCATACAATGCTAGCTCGCTATCGCTCGCCAGCAAGAAATCGACACCTGGATGGGGATAAACGTCTCAAAACAGTTGGCTGAATGGGGCCGAATGGATACAAGTGCTTGCTTCTTCATGTATTTTGCTTATAATCCCGTCTGTACCGGTGACGTATTATAGATTCTATTCTAGCTATATTTAGACGATTTTGTGCAGTTTAAGAAAGATCTGTGGTAGTAAAAATGGTATAGTGAGATAGTTCGAAGCCTGTTAGCTGATAGAAACCCTTTTTAAACTTAATACAATGGTTTAATAGTAGCAAGAATAACATCTAAGAGACGTCGCTGGTACAGAAGGGGAACTACGCCTTCTCTCTCTCTCTCTCTCTCTCTCTCTCTCTCTCTCTCTCTCTCTCTCTCTCTTTCTCTCTTTCTCTCTATCTATCTATCTATCTATCTATCTATCTCTCACACACACACTAATATATCCGTACCTATATACCTCTGCTATCCTCCCCTTTCCTCCCTCTCCTACTAATGCTTCCCTATCACTTGGTATAATATATTGCCCACCCCTCGCCTCACATGACCCACCCACCACCATCTTGCTCAACCCCAAGATGAAGGGGAGGATTTTAGTTGGCGCCCTAACACTATCTGGTGCAACGTCTTGGAGGTCATTACGGTGTTTTGTTTAATTATTATTGAAGGTTTTAATTGTTTTGACATTTTCGAACAATGTGTTTTTAGTTTACCCCGAAACTTGGAAAAACGCCTCTCCAAATCCCCTTCAAACTAAAAAAAACGTCCCCCAGACCCCCTTCAAGCTAAATGTGTACATTTTTCGGTAGAAAAATTTCCCGGCCAAAGGCCGGTTTCTCCCAAATTACAGGCTCGCTCTCGCTCGCCCAGGAAAAATCAACACCTTATTGGGTTGAAGCATCATATAATCGCCAAAGTAATGCGATGAAACGTCTTAAAATCTCCAAGCTAATGGAGTAAAACTGGGAGGATGTAAATTGACCACTTGCGAGTTTCAGGCTATAAGGAAGTTGGAACTATAAACATCGATATTAAACAAATACAATAATGTAGGTTTATAATGGATAGAAAGTATGTTGAATTGGGTTGTATGTATTTATGTAAGCACTACAACCGCAATTTAGGTGATCATTCTGTTAATTATCGATGTCTACGGCCTCAACTTCCTTATAGACCGAGACTTGCAAGTGGCCAATTGGCCCGTCCTGCATCGAATAGGGCTACACCTCCATCAAGCGTACAAAAATACCCCCTAGACCCCTTTTCGAGATGGATTTATTTAAAGGGGATGGGGGGGTTTTCAGCGCCCCCCCCCCCCCCTCCCTTCCTTACCCCCGTTTTCGTATTACTAATAACTATTATTGCAATAAATCTAATGATAGTGATTTGCAAAAATGAATTATTGTTTTAAAATTAAAATACAATAGATATACATTAATCCTAATACGCACTAGGTTAATGTAAAAAGCCGGTATCACACGAACGTTTTTTCCCTCAACACTGGTCTGGCAGCTTACGTGGTCAACATATAAAATATTTCGGTTGCCTAAATTAATCTACCATCAGTCTAGTTTCCGATACCAGTGCAAAATAGTCCAGCAATGTTGCCAGAAAAATGTTGATCATCGAATGTTGACTATAAAAGCTCTCGTGTGATACCGGCTTCAGGCTGATTCCCTGGAGGAGAAAACTTGCATAAACTAATTAAAGCACGGCGCTCACATTTTTGGTCACGTCTTCTTGTAATAATCTGAGAGCTGAGAGTGTGTGAGAGAGTTAATTGAGGCTTCATTGACCAAGGCGGCCAGGATTTATATAGTCATTAGGAACATTTACTCTTATATTTAATCGGAGAAATAGTAGATGGCACAGTGAGGTAGTAGATTAAACAGTTTGAAAGATTGAAAGTTTAGTTTAAGGGGAGACGAGTCGCTTTTCTAGACCACCTTCTCCCTCATCTTTAGACCCATTAGTTTGGCGATTTTATGAACTTTCGCCCCATTTCTGTCAATTTTAAGACCTTTCCTGTCAATTAGGTCTCGAATTTTTCCTGGCGAGCGATAGCGAGCCTGTAATTTAAGAGGAAAATTGTCTTGAAAGGGGGTCTAGGGGGCTTCATTTTAAGCTTGATGGAGGTCTAGCGAGGAAACTAGAAAAATAATAAATAAATACAAAAATTGACAACAAGTGAAGGATCTCCCCTTAACTCCGGCGGTTCAAGCGGGGTATAAGATTACACAAATTAGAATATAAAGTACCGCTAACAAAAACCAACCCCAAGAAAAAGAAAAAAAACAATAAAATAGAATAAAATCGAAAATAAAGATAAAAATAGAAACAATGGGGATTGGGCCTGAGCATATAGATAGATAGATAGATAGATAGATAGATATATAGCTAGATAGATAGATAGATAGATAGATAGATAGATAGCTAACAAAAGTACAACCAAAATATACAAATCTAGTGTGGTGTAGTGAAAAAAACTACTCTCCCTATAAGTGCCATCAGCTTCTTGGTAAACCCTTTGAAGCTCTGACGCGTTTTAGCAGTTTATTTTGGCTATCATTAGACGATGTTATGCAGCTTCGGAAGTATCTGTGGGTATTAAAAGGGTAAATACTATCTCAATCAACCCTTTGACTTCCACGTGTACCGTTACTAATCTGAATACAATCGTCTAATAGTTGCCAGAAACAGAACCGAAACGCGTATTGGAGCTTGAGAGGGTTAAGGGGAGATTTCCACTTGAGGGATTATTTTCTTTACCCCTTTCTCCCTCAGGTTAAGCCCCATTGCTTTTGAGATTTTAAGACGTTCGCCCCATTAGTTTGGCGATTTTAAGAACTTTCGCCCCATTTATGTCACTTTTAAGACTTTTCGTGCCATTTAGGTGTTGATTTTTTTCTGGCGAGCGATAGCGAGCCTGTTATTTAAGAGGAATCGGCCTTCGGCCGGGACATTTTTCTACCGAAAAATGTACAAATTTATCTTGAAAGGGGGTCAAGGGGATGTAATTTCAAGCTTGATGGAAGTCTAAGAAACACACTAAAAACCTCCCCTTAAGGAGGAATGGGCGTATTTGTTTCCTCATGTACCGTATGTATATTTCTATCATTATTTTAGTTTCCTCGCTAGACCTCCATCAAGCTTACAAAAACACCCCCTAGACCCCTTTTCAAGATATATTTGTACATTTTTCGGTAGAAAAATGTCCCGGTCGAAGGTCGGTTCCTTCTAAAATTGCAGGCTTCCTATTGCTATATAAATATCTACCCCTAAATGGCACGATAAGTCTTAATATTAACAAAGAAAAGGGGTGAAAGGTCTGAAAATCGCCAAACTAATGGAAAGAACGTCTCAAATTTTCCAAACAAATATGCCAAACAGGAGGGGGAAGACGGTCCCGAAAAAGCGACTACCACCCCCCTTAAGATTAAACCAATGTGCATTAGCAATGTATAAGTAAAAATGTATATCCATGTTCACGTAAAGTAATGAAAATAAACCAAATGTTGAGGTAGCTTTGAAAATAAACCAAATGTTGAGGTAGCTTTGAAAATAAACCAAATGTTGAGGTAGCTTTGAAAATAAACCAAATGTTGAGGGAGCTTTGAAAATAAACCAAATGTTGAGGTAGCTTTGAAAATAAACCAAATGTTGAGGTAGCTTTGAAAATAAACCAAATGTTGAGGTAGCTTTGAAAATAAACCAAATGTTGAGGTAGCTTTGAAAATAAACCAAATGTTAAGGGAGCTTTGAAAATAAACCAAATGTTGAGGTAGCTTTGAAAATAAACCAAATGTTGAGGTAGCTTTGAAAATAAACCAAATGTTGAGGTAGCTTTGAAAATAAACCAAATGTTGAGGTAGCTTTGAAAATAAACCAAATGTTGAGGGAGCTTTGAAAATAAACCAAATGTTGAGGTAGCTTTGAAAATAAACCAAATGTTGAAGGAGCTTTGAAAATAAACCAAATGTTGAGGTAGCTTTGAAAATAAACCAAATGTTGAGGGAGCTTTGAAAATAAACCAAATGTTGAGGTAGCTTTGAAAATAAACCAAATGTTGAGGTAGCTTTGAAAATAAACCAAATGTTGAGGGAGCTTTGAAAATAAACCAAATGTTGAGGTAGCTTTGAAAATAACCAAATTTTAAGGTAGCTTTGAAATAAACCAAATGTTGAGGTAGCTTTGAAAATAAACCAAATGTTGAGGTAGCTTTGAAAATAAACCAAATGTTGAGGTAGCTTTGAAAATAAACCAAATGTTGAGGTAGCTTTGAAAATAAACCAAATGTTGAGGTAGCTTTGAAAATAAACCAAATGTTAAGGAGCTTTGAAAATAAACCAAATGTTGAGGTAGCTTTGAAAATAAACCAAATGTTGAGGTAGCTTTGAAAATAAACCAAATGTTGAGGTAGCTTTGAAAATAAACCAAATGTTGAGGTAGCTTTGAAAATAAACCAAATGTTGAGGTAGCTTTGAAAATAAACCAAATGTTGAGGTAGCTTTGAAAATAAACCAAATGTTGAGGTAGCTTTGAAAATAAACCAAATGTTGAGGTAGCTTTGAAAATAAACCAAATGTTAAGGTAGCTTTGAAAATAAACCAAATGTTGAGGTAGCTTTGAAAATAAACCAAATGTTGAGGTAGCTTTGAAAATAAACCAAATGTTGAGGTAGCTTTGAAAATAAACCAAATGTTGAGGTAGCTTTGAAAATAAACCAAATGTTGAGGTAGCTTTGAAAATAAACCAAATGTTGAGGTAGCTTTGAAAATAAACCAAATGTTGAGGTAGCTTTGAAAATAAACCAAATGTTGAGGTAGCTTTGAAAATAAACCAAATGTTGAGGTAGCTTTGAAAATAAACCAAATTTTAAGGTAGCTTTGAAATTAACCAAATGTTGAGGTAGCTTTGAAAATAAACCAAATGTTGAGGTAGCTTTGAAAATAAACCAAATGTTGAGGTAGCTTTGATCCTTGAAGCTCTGTAGGCCTACCTCGGAAATCCATTTGTGTGTGTGAGAGAGTGAGAGTGAGAGAGAGTGAGAGTGTGTGAGTGAGTAAGTGAATGAGTCTTGAGATATTTTTAGTTTGGGTATTATGGCTTAATTTTATGTTCACGCCAGAGGGAGAGTTGTGTGTGTGTGTGTGTGTGTGTCTGTTTGCAGCATAACAGTTAACTTTAATAACAAATAACATTGTATGATTGTGTGTTGTATTGAGAGAGAGAGAGAGATTGATTTACTGCAGATTCCTGGATAGAAAGAACTCAAGATCAGTTGCAACTTTCGTGTCCAGGAATCTACAGTTTATCTCTCTCTCTCTCTCTCTCTCTCTCTCTCTCTCTCTCTCTCACTCTTTCTCTCTCTCTCCCTCCCTTTCTCTCTCTCTCTCTCTCTCTCTCTCTCTCTCTCTCTCTCTCTCTCTCTCTCTCTCAGCACAATATATCATTCATGTACATATCGTTAATATTAAAAGCTCTTTGTCTCCGTGTGCTGTCAACCCTCTGAGCATTCATTTATCATGCCCCATCATTAACTACTTTTGTTTGTTCTCGCTCTCTGTTTCTGTTCTTCATGTTTCTAGTCTGATGGATGATTTGAGGATTGACCTGTGCTCTTTTTATCTGTATTAGTCTGGGAATCATTTTTTTGTTTCTCTCTTTTGTTCGCTCGCTTTTTTGGAGATATTTTAGATTTGATAAAGTGCCGCGTAGTAATTTGGTTGTGATTGTTTATATCCAGAAATACCAAGGTGTGGCAGTATGAAATCAATGACAAGTTAAGGGGAGACTGACCGTTTGTTTGGTCTATTAATTCATGTATTCATATATTTTTTTAGTTTCCTCCCTAGACTTCCATCAAGCTTAGAAAAACATCCCCTAGACCCCCCTTCAAGATAAATTTGTAAATTTTTCGGTAGAATAATGTCCCGGCCTAAGGCCAATTCCTCTTAAAATTGCAGGCTCGCTATCGCTCGCCAGGAAAAAATCGACACCTAAATGGCACGAAAGGTCTAAAAATTGACAACGAAATGGGGCGAAAGGTGTTAAAATCGCCAAACTAATGGGCCGAACGTCTTGTAATCTCAAAACTAGTGGGGGCTAAACATTAGGGAGAAGGGGGTCCATAAAAACGGTCTGCCTCCCCTTAACAATAATGTACTGTATGCCCTGTACCACCATCCCCTTTGTAATGGTATTTGTGTGGTATTTTCCAGACCCCTTGCATTGGTGTTTGAAGTCTTCCCACCGATGTCAAAGTCCAGTTTAATTTCCTCTTTCCTGCGATATTTGTCACCATGGTCCATTTCCTTTTGTTTACAGTACCGCAGAGGGGACATTGGGGTCTTTTCTTAGGGAGGTGTCACACGAACGATTTTTCCGTCAATTTTTACGAGCAATTGTTGTCTGGCAGCTGCTAAAGTCAATTTATATCAGAATTCAGCCACCTAACATAATCTACCTTCAGTCTAGTTTGTTTTATGTCAATGTGAAAGAGCCTCAAAATAGTACGAGTACATCGAAATATTAGTACATCGAAAATTGCTGGAAAAAACGCTCGTGTGACACCGGCTTTAGCTCTGGTATTGTTGACGTAAGGCAAGTTTGTTTTTGTCGCAAGAGTGTTGTTGACTTGCTTCCGTTCTTCGTGTTGTTGGGTACACTCGGAGGCCATAGTCTCTGGCCCACTCTGAATAATTCGTGGATCCCCCATTGTTTTTCTGTATGCAATTATAACTATCTGGTTTCAATGTTGCATAGAATTTTTTGTTCATTAAATAGTGTACATTAGATAGTTTTGTTGTTGATGTATAGAAAGGCATATTCATCAATGCGTTTCCATAGATAATTATACTTCCATAATAATACATTGGTTAAGAGGAGATTTCCACTTGAGGGATTTTTTTCTTGACCCCTTTCTCCCTCAAGTATATATAGCCCCATTGATTTTGAGATTTTAAGACAGTTGACCCATTAGTTTTGCGATTTAAAGAACTGTCGCCCCATTTCTGTCAATTTTTATGATTTAGGTGTCGATTTTTTCCTGGCGAGCGATAGCGAGCCTGTAATTAAAGAAGAACCGGCCTTCGGCCGGGACATTTTTCTACCGAAAAATGTACAAGTTTATCTTGAAAGGAGGTCTAGCGGGTTTAATTTTAAGCTTGATGGAGGTCCAGGGAACAAACTAAAAACCTCCCCTTAAGTCCACAAATATTTTTGAGAGGGCAAGAGACTATGGCATCCGAGTGTACACAGTGGGTAAGAGACTATGGCATCCGAGTGTACACAGTGGGTAAGAGACTATGGTATCCGAGTGTACACAGTGGGTAAGAGACTATGGTATCCGAGTGTACACAGTGGGTAAGAGACTATGGTATCCGAGTGTACACAGTGGCTAAGAGACTATGGCATCCGAGTGTACACAGTGGGTAAGAGACTATGGCATCCGAGTGTACACAGTGGGTAAGAGACTATGATATCCGAGTGTACACAGTGGGTAAGAGACTATGGCATCCGAGTGTACACAGTGGGTAAGAGACTATGGCATCCGAGTGTACACAGTCGACAAGAGACTATGGTATCCGAGTGTACACAGTGGACAAGAGACTATGGTATCCGAGTGTACACAGTGGGTAAGAGACTATGGCATCCGAGTGTACACAGTGGGCAAGAGACTATGGCATCCGAGTGTACACTGTGGACAAGAGACTATGGTATCCGAGTGTACACAGTGGGCAAGAGACTATGGTATCCGAGTGTACACAGTGGGCAAGAGACTATGGCATCCGAGTGTACACATTGGACAAGAGACTATGGCATCCGAGTGTACACAGTGGACAAGAGACTATGGTATCCGAGTGTACACAGTGGGCAAGAGACTATGGCATCCGAGTGTACACAGTGGACAAGAGACTATGGCATCCGAGTGTACACAGTAGGCAAGAGACTATGGCATCCGAGTGTACACAGTGGGCAAGAGACTATGGCATCCGAGTGTACACAGTGGGTAAGAGACTATGGCATCCGAGTGTACACAGTGGGCAAGAGACTATGGTATCCGAGTGTACACAGTGGGCAAGAGACTATGGTATCCGAGTGTACACAGTGGGCAAGAGACTATGGTATCCGAGTGTACACAGTGGACAAGAGACTATGGCATCCGAGTGTACACAGTGGACAAGAGACTATGGCATCCGAGTGTACACAGTGGGTAAGAGACTATGGCATCCGAGTGTACACAGTGGGTAAGAGACTATGGCATCCGAGTGTACACAGTGGGTAAGAGACTATGGCATCCGAGTGTACACAGTGAGCAAGAGACTATGGCATCCGAGTGTACACAGTGAGCAAGAGACTATGGTATCCGAGTGTACACAGTGGGTAAGAGACTATGGCATCCGAGTGTACACAGTGGGTAAGAGACTATGGCATCCGAGTGTACACAGTGGGCAAGAGACTATGGTATCCGAGTGTATACAGTGGGTAAGAGACTATGGCATCCGAGTGTACACAGTGGACAAGAGACTATGGTATCCGAGTGTACACAGTGGGCAAGAGACTATGGTATCCGAGTGTACGCAGTGGGGAAGAGACTATGGCATCCGAGTGTACACAGTGGACAAGAGACTATGGTATCCGAGTGTACACAGTGGACAAGAGACTATGGTATCCGAGTGTACACAGTGGACAAGAGACTATGGTATCCGAGTGTACACAGTGGACAAGAGACTATGGCATCCGAGTGTACACAGTGGACAAGAGACTATGGCATCTGAGTGTACACAGTGGGCAAGAGACTATGGCATCCGAGTGTATACAGTGGGCAAGAGACTATGACATCCGAGTGTACACAGTGGGTAAGAGACTATGGCATCCGAGTGTACACAGTGGGTAAGAGACTATGGCATCCGAGTGTACACAGTGGGTAAGAGACTATGGCATCCGAGTGTACACAGTGGGTAAGAGACTATGGTATCCGAGTGTACACAGTGGGCAAGAGACTATGGCATCCGAGTGTACACAGTGGGTAAGAGACTATGGCATCCGAGTGTACACAGTGGGTAAGAGACTATGGCATCCGAGTGTACACAGTGGGCAAGAGACTATGGTATCCGAGTGTACACAGTGGGTAAGAGACTATGGCATCCGAGTGTACACAGTGGGTAAGAGACTATGGCATCCGAGTGTACACAGTGGGTAAGAGACTATGGCATCCGAGTGTACACAGTGGACAAGAGACTATGGCATCCGAGTGTACACAGTGGGCAAGAGACTATGGCATCCGAGTGTACACAGTGGACAAGAGACTATGGTATCCGAGTGTACACAGTGGACAAGAGACTATGGCATCCGAGTGTACACAGTGGGCAAGAGACTATGGCATCCGAGTGTACACAGTGGGCAAGAGACTATGGTATCCGAGTGTACACAGTGGGTAAGAGACTATGGCATCCGAGTGTACACAGTGGGTAAGAGACTATGGCATCCGAGTGTACACAGTGGGTAAGAGACTATGGCATCCGAGTGTACACAGTGGACAAGAGACTATGGCATCCGAGTGTACACAGTGGGCAAGAGACTATGGCATCCGAGTGTACACAGTGGACAAGAGACTATGGTATCCGAGTGTACACAGTGGACAAGAGACTATGGCATCCGAGTGTACACAGTGGACAAGAGACTATGGCATCCGAGTGTATACAGTGGGCAAGAGACTATGGCATCCGAGTGTACACAATGGGTAAGAGACTATGGCATCCGAGTGTACACAGTGGGTAAGAGACTATGGCATCCGAGTGTACACAGTGGGTAAGAGACTATGGCATCCGAGTGTACACAGTGGGTAAGAGACTATGGTATCCGAGTGTACACAGTGGGCAAGAGACTATGGCATCCGAGTGTACACAGTGGGTAAGAGACTATGGCATCCGAGTGTACACAGTGGGTAAGAGACTATGGCATCCGAGTGTACACAGTGGGTGAGAGACTATGGCATCCGAGTGTACACAGTGGACAAGAGACTATGGCATCCGAGTGTACACAGTGGGCAAGAGACTATGGCATCCGAGTGTACACAGTGGGCAAGAGACTATGGTATCCGAGTGTACAAATACCCAAGAGACTATGGTATCCGAGTGTACAAATACCCAAGAGACTATGGTATCCGAGTGTACACAGTGAGCAAGAGACTATGGCATCCGAGTGTACACAGTGGGTAAGAGACTATGGTATCCGAGTGTACACAGTGGACAAGAGACTATGGCATCCGAGTGTACACAGTGGACAAGAGACTATGGTATCCGAGTGTACACAGTGGACAAGAGACTATGGCATCCGAGTGTACACAGTGGACAAGAGACTATGGTATCCGAGTGTACACAGTGGACAAGAGACTATGGTATCCGAGTGTACACAGTGGACAAGAGACTATGGCATCCGAGTGTACACAGTGGACAAGAGACTATGGTATCCGAGTGTACACAGTGGACAAGAGACTATGGTATCCGAGTGTACACAGTGGACAAGAGACTATGGTATCCGAGTGTACACAGTGGGTAAGAGACTATGGCATCCGAGTGTACACAGTGGACAAGAGACTATGGCATCCGAGTGTACACAGTGGGCAAGAGACTATGGTATCCGAGTGTACACAGTGGGCAAGAGACTATGGTATCCGAGTGTACACAGTGGGCAAGAGACTATGGCATCCGAGTGTACACAGTGGACAAGAGAATATGGTATCCGAGTGTACACAGTGGGCAAGAGACTATGGCATCCGAGTGTACACAGTGGACAAGAGACTATGGTATCCGAGTGTACACAGTGGACAAGAGACTATGGTATCCGAGTGTACACAGTGGACAAGAGACTATGGTATCCGAGTGTACACAGTGGACAAGAGACTATGGCATCCGAGTGTACACAGTGGGCAAGAGACTATGGTATCCGAGTGTACACAGTGGGTAAGAGACTATGGCATCCGAGTGTACACAGTGGGCAAGAGACTATGGCATCCGAGTGTACACAGTGGACAAGAGACTATGGTATCCGAGTGTACACAGTGGGCAAGAGACTATGGTATCCGAGTGTACACAGTGGGCAAGAGACTATGGCATCCGAGTGTACACAGTGGACAAGAGACTATGGTATCCGAGTGTACACAGTGGACAAGAGACTATGGTATCCGAGTGTACACAGTGGGTAAGAGACTATGGCATCCGAGTGTACACAGTGGACAAGAGACTATGGTATCCGAGTGTACACAGTGGACAAGAGACTGGTATCCGAGTGTACACAGTGGACAAGAGACTATGGCATCCGAGTGTACACAGTGGACAAGAGACTATGGTATCCGAGTGTACACAGTGGGTAAGAGACTATGGCATCCGAGTGTACACAGTGGACAAGAGACTATGGCATCCGAGTGTACACAGTGGGCAAGAGACTATGGTATCCGAGTGTACACAGTGGACAAGAGACTATGGTATCCGAGTGTACACAGTGGACAAGAGACTATGGTATCCGAGTGTACACAGTGGGCAAGAGACTATGGCATCCGAGTGTACACAGTGGACAAGAGACTATGGTATCCGAGTGTACACAGTGGACAAGAGACTATGGTATCCGAGTGTACACAGTGGGTAAGAGACTATGGCATCCGAGTGTACACAGTGGACAAGAGACTATGGTATCCGAGTGTACACAGTGGACAAGAGACTATGGCATCCGAGTGTACACAGTGGACAAGAGACTATGGCATCCGAGTGTACACAGTGGACAAGAGACTATGGTATCCGAGTGTACACAGTGGGTAAAGACTATGGCATCCGAGTGTACACAGTGGACAAGAGACTATGGCATCCGAGTGTACACAGTGGGCAAGAGACTATGGTATCCGAGTGTACACAGTGGACAAGAGACTATGGTATCCGAGTGTACACAGTGGACAAGAGACTATGGTATCCGAGTGTACACAGTGGGCAAGAGACTATGGTATCCGAGTGTACACAGTGGACAAGAGACTATGGTATCCGAGTGTACACAGTGGACAAGAGACTATGGTATCCGAGTGTACACAGTGGGCAAGAGACTATGGTATCCGAGTGTACACAGTGGACAAGAGACTATGGTATCCGAGTGTACACAGTGGGTAAGAATAAGTGTAAAGTGTAAATAAGTGTAAAGAAAAAGTGGGTAAGGGTAACGTTGCGTTAGCAACGGGAGAGGAAGGAGAGGAAAGGAAGGAGGGTGGGAGTGGGGGGGGTTAACCAATAATGAGCCCCCCTACCCCCCCTAACTTCCCCCCTCCCCCTAACCCCCCCTACCACCCTACCCCCCCTCCCCTCCCCTCCCTACCCTCCTTCCTTCCCCGCACCCCCTGCCCCCTCCCGCCCCCCACCCCCCCCCCACCACCCCCCCCCCCCTCCTTCCCTCCCCCCCCCCCCCCCCCCCCCCCTCCCAGCTCCGCCCCCATATAAAACGTTGCTAACGCAACGTTAGTTTTATAGCCTTTTTTAGGCCCCCTAGGCCTATTTTAAAGTTTAAAAACTCCATAGACGAGTTATTTATGAACGGATTTTGTTTAAATTTATACCATGAGTACACAGTACACAGGCTTGAACGAAGGGTGTTGTCTTTAGTTTGTTTATTTATATACTCTGTTTCTATGCAACTGACGGTCAATTGCAAAGTTCCATCAAGATATCTCAGTTATTTTGAAGATTGTGTGGTGACATAATGGTGCTAATCATGTCAATTTAGTTATTTTGAAGATTGTGTGGTGACATAATGGTGCTAATCATGTCAATTTAGTTATTTTGAAGATTGTGTGGTGACATAATGGTGCTAATCATGTCAATTTAGTTATTTTGAAGATTGTGTGGTGACATAATGGTGCTAATCATGTCAATTTAGTTATTTTGAAGATTGTGTGGTGACATAATGGTGCTAATCATGTCAATTTAGTTATTTTGAAGATTGTGTGGTGACATAATGGTGCTAATCATGTCAATTTAGTTATTTTGAAGATTGTGTGGTGACATAATGGTGCTAATCATGTCACTTTGGTCTTGATATGATGCAGAGACGTAGTAGTTTCATATTTGTCCATTGAGTATCGAGAAATTAGCTGCTAAGGGATTCAATTTACCGCCAGTTGAAAATAAACAGAGTACAGTAATTGTCAACACGTCCATGGGCTATTCACCCTTTCTTTCTAGCTTCAGGGGGGGTGACTTGCCTTTTGTTATTTCTGTCCTTCTCTCTTTCTCTAGCTTGAATCCATTCAGCCAACTATTTTCAGACGTTTATCCCCACCTGGCGAGCGATAGCCAGCCAGCATTATATGAAGAAATCCGGCTTCGCCGGAGGCATTTTTCTATCGAAAAATTTACAAATTTAGCCTGCTGTCAAACAAAACTAAAAAATATGCTGGCTCGCTACCGCTCACCAGTAAAAAATTGACACCTGGATGGGGATAAACGTCTTAAAACAGTAGGCTGAATGGGGCCAAATGGATACAAGCCACAGAAAGATAGAAAAGGACAGAACCAAAACAGGTCACCCCCCCCCCCCCCCCTTCAACCTCAATACAATTCCTGGCCTTCCCTCCCCTCCCGCCTCATATCACTTCCGGACTATTATTGCTCCACCTTCCTTCCGTCTTCGCTCTTTCAATACAGTCAATCACCATTCAGTCCTCGTTCAGGTCGCTCTGCGGCTCCGCTTTCACTATTTACAAATATATCATTGCAGTTCGCGTTTATGTATAGAACAGGAATTTAGGACATTAAGGGGAGGTTTTTAGTTTGGTCCCTAGATATCCTTCAAGCTTAAGATTACACCCCCTTGAGCCCCTTTCAAGATAAATTTGTACATTTTTCGATAGAAAAATTTCCCGGCTGAAAGCCGGTTCCTCTTAAATTACAGGCTCTCTCTCGCTCGCCAGGATAAAATCGACACCTAAATGGCACGAAAGATCTTAAAATTGACAGAAATGGGTTGAAAGTTCTTAAAATCGTCAAAATAATGGGGCGGAAGTCTTAAAATCTCAAAAACAATGGGGCTAAACATGAGGGAGAAAGGGATCCAGAAAACAATCCCTCATGTGGAAATCTCCCATTAAGAGACAAGGGACTGGAGTTTTCGCAGAGGCTCCAGTCCTGACGTAATTGTTGACTTACAGTGTGCTGGCTTAATAATCCAATAGGATTTGATAGCCTCTGAAGTCCTATTTTAACTAACTAACTTAGGACATTAGGCCTATTAGTTTGATATCTCTGACGATTCTGAACATTACAAAATGCACGTTATTCATTGTGTTTGTGATGGGTCTTGATTGTGACCACATAAGTTTTTTGGTTTTTTGGTTTTTTTCTATGTGATTGAGGGAGGCAAAAGGCATAACTGCATATAGCGAGTGCCTCCCCCATAGTTGAAAGAGTGACAGGGCCAAAATCAAGGGACGTTCGAGCCAAAATGCCTGGACGCACGGAGTTTGAAGCAATTTAAGTCATAGGAAGCGGGAAAAACTGATTCTGGGAGAGAGTTCCAGAGCTCAGCTGTTGAGTAGAAGAAAGTTTGAGAGTAACGTTTCACTCTTGGGTTGGAGAGTTGCACAGAGTAGGGGTTGGTGGAGAGAACATAATAATTCATTCAGGTTCAATACCGGTAGTAGTTTATCGAGAGGCCTTCCCTAGGGTTAAGGGGAGATTTCCACTTGAGGGATTTTTTTCGTGACCCCTTTCTCCCTCATGGTTAGCCCCATTGCTTTTGAGATTTTAAGACGTTCGCCCTAGTAGTTTCAACATTTTAAGAAATGTTTCCCCATTTCTGTCAATTTTAAAACCTTTCGTGCCATTAAGGTGTCGATTTTATCCTGGCGAGCGATAGCGAGCCTGTAATTTAAGAGCAATCGGCCTCCGGCCGGGACATTTTTCTACCGAAAAAATGTACACATTTATCTTGAAACCCCCTTTCAAGATAAATGTGTAATTTTAAGATTGATGAAAACGTAGGGAACAAACTAAATACCTCCCCTTAAGTGCCCCATTAATTACTATTTCCTTTCACCTGTGCATAGCCTATGATAGCGCAGTTGGAAAGTGTGTACATGCTTAGATTGATATGCAGGATTCGAAACTGCATAATAAATCGTAGGCTTGTCCACCTTTCTTTAACTGTCTTCGTGGTGCAATGCATAAGTGTGTTGATTTTCGGTGTGAGCATCCTAGGTTCGAATCCCCGGACTGCCACATGTGTTTGTTAATTTCATTAATCGAGTTTGGGAGTAAAGTTGGTTGGTGGAGAGAACATAATAAATCATATACATTGAGAATATAGGCTAATAAGTGCACAACACCATCATAAACATAAATAATGTAAAGTACGGTACCAAACTCCATGCCATCCCTCGTAGATAACAACAACAACAACAACAATAATAACAATAATAACAACAACAACACCAACAACAACAACAACAATAATAACAATAATAACAACAACAACAACACCACCAACAACAACAACAACAACAATAACAATAATAACAACAACAACAACAACAATACCAACACCAACAACAACAACAATAATAACAATAATAACAACAACAACACCAACAACAATAACAATAATAACAACAACAACAACAACAACAACAATAATAACAATAACAACAACCACACCAACAACAACAACAATAATAACAACAACAACAATAACAATAACAACAACATCAGAAACATAAATAAAGTCTTCAACCTTAAGGGGGGATGGTTCACTTTTTGGGCGATTTTTGCATGTATTCATTATTTTTCTAGGTTCCTCCCTAGACCTCCATCAAATTAAAAAAAAAAAAAAAGAAATAGATCCCCCTTCTAGATTAATTTGTAAATTTTTTGGTAGACAAATTTCCCGGCCGAAGGCCGGTTCTTCCAACATTACAGGCTCACTAACGTTCGCCAGGGAAAAAATCAACACCTAAACAGCACGAAAGGTCTAAATATTGACAAAGAAATGGGGCGAAATGTCTTAAAATCGACTAACTAATGGGGCAAACATCTTAACATCTGAAAACTAATGGAGCTAAACATGAGGGAGAAAGTGGTCCAGAAAACCGGCCCGTGTCCCCTTTATCTCATTTGTTGTATAGATAACTGGAGCAGTAACGACAATAACATAGACATCAGACACATATACTGTATATAGTGAATCCCCACCACCACCATCCCATCAGTTGTATAGATAACAGCAACAACAACAACAACAACAACAACAACAATAACAACAATAACACAGACAAAAACAACAGAAACACATATATTATAGTAAACTCCCCACCTCCATCCCATCAGTTGTATAGATAACAGCAACAACACCATTTACATAAACAACAATAAAGTAAAGTACCAACCTCCATCCCATCACTCGTAGATAACAACAACAACAACAACAACAACAACAACAATCAAGTAAAGTCCCACCCTCCATCCCATCACTCGTAGATAACAACAACAACAACAACAACAACAACAACAACAATCAAGTAAAGTCCCACCCTCCATCCCATCACTCGTAGATAACAACAACAACAACAACAACAATCAAGTAAAGTCCCACCCTCCATCCCATCACTCGTAGATAACAGCAGCAGCAACAGGGTGGCAGTAACATTAAGATCTCGGTGCAGGAACCAGGCTGGGGAAGCTCCTCATTAACCTCTTCTGTACCGGCGACGTTTCTGTGTTGTATTCTAGCTAAATTCAGACGTTTTTGTGCAGTCTAAGAAGGATCTGTGGTAGTAGAAATGGTTCAGGGGAGATCTCCACTTGAGGGATTTTTTTTCTTGACCCCTTTCTCCCTCATGTTTAGCCTATTGCTTTTGATATTATAAAACGTTTGCCCCATTAGTTTAGCGATTTTAAGAACTTTCATCCCATATTAAGACCTTTCGTGCAATTCAGGTGTCGATTTTATCCTGGCGAGCGATAGCGAGCCTGTAATTTAAGAGGAACCGGCCTTCGGCCGGGACATTTTTCTACCGAAAAATTTAAAAATTTATCTTGAAAGGGACTCAAGGGGGTGTAATTATAAGCTTGATGGAGGTCTAGGGAACAATCTAAATACCTCCCCTTATGTGAGATAGTTGGATGCCTGTTAGTTGCTACAGGTCCTTTTTAACTGAATACAATCGTCTAATAGTACTCAGGTTAAAGTTAAGGGGAGATATCCACTTGAGGGACTTTTTTCTGGACCCCTTTCTCTCTCATGTCTAGCCCCATTGCTTTTGAGATTTTAAGATGTTTGCCCCATTAGTTTGGCGATTTTAAGAAGTTTCACCCCATTTATGTAAGTTTTAAGACCTTTCGTCCCATTTAGGTGTCGATTTTTTCCTGGCGAGCGATAGCGAGCCTGTAAATTAAGAGGAACCGGCCTTCGGCCGGGAAATTGTTCTACCGAAAAATTTACATATTTATCTTGAAAAGGGGTCAAGGGGGTGTAATTTCAAGAATATTTCGTAGTGAGGTCGGTCCTATGTGGTCTGTGCACCTTAAAATGTGTTTTACTCTCGCTTAAGCATTAGGCTATTCATAGTGCAGTTGGGTACAGTACATGATTAGATTAGTATCCAGTATTCGATAAATGGATATCAATCGTGGTCATGTGTTTTACATTATAACTGTCTTGATGGTGTAATGGTTAACGAGTGTGAGTTCTGTATGTGATATCCTGGGAGAATCACCGGCTTTCATTAATTTCATTTGTGGTTTTATTAGTGTTAAGAACGATGTTAAATTAACCCTCTCCGACATATGACGCGATTTTGAGCCTATTAGGGATACTTTAAAGCCTTTGTTACCATCAGGGGTATTTAGAAACCTTTAGTTAGTGTACTACCTTCAACCTCTGCAGTTGTCTTTGCTGTTTATCTGTGGGCAGAAAACTAATTTTGGAGAGGTAATTATAAGAGTGAGAGAACTATTTCTTATTGCTAATCTGGCAACCTCTGCGCCATATGAGTCTGAAGGGGTTAATTCAATATTCCCAAGATGATTAAATGAGAACACGTATAATATAGAATATGCACAGTAAGATGGAAATGGAGTATATAGTTGATTCAGTTATTATGGCTACCATTGTATTGATTAGCTGAGAGAGAGAGAGAGAGAGAGAGAGAGAGAGAGAGAGAGAGAGAGAGAGAGACAGAGAGAGAGAGAGAGAGGAGAGAGCAGGCGAGAGAGAGGAGAGAGAGAGAGAGAGAGGAGAGGAGAAGAGAGAGAGAGGAGAGAGAGAGAGAGACGAGAGAGAGAAGAGAGGAGACCAGAGAGAGAGGAAGGATGATAGCCAGAAGACGAGAGAGAGAGAGAGAGACAGAGAGAGAGAGAGAGCGAGAGAGAGAGAGACAGAGAAGAGAGAGAGCGAGAAGCAGAGAGAGACGAGAGGAGAGCAAGAGAGGGATAGCGACGATAGAGAGAGAGAAGAAGAGCAGAGAGCGCGCAGAGAGTAGAGAAGAAGAGATAGAAGAGAGAGAGAAGAGCCATACAGAGAGAGATAGAGAGAGAGAGAGAGAGAGAGAAGAGACATAGCCGGAGAGAGAGGATCGGTCTATCATATCGATCTATTAGTCCGCTATAGCTTGCATCTCTCTACTCGAGAAGAGACGACAGAGAGAGAGAGATGAAGATCGAGACTAGATCTCGACAGAGATGCGAGAGAGAGGAGACCGGAGAGACAGAGAGAGAGAGAGAGAGAGAGACATAGAGAATAGAGAGAGAGAGAGAGAGAGAGAGAGTAGACAGATAGAGAGAGAGGAGACAGAGAGAGAGAGACGAGAGCGAGAGAGGAAGAGAGACAGGACATATATAGAGAGAGGAGTACGAGAGAGACACAGAGAGAGAAGGAGAGGATGATGAGAGACATAGATGAGCAGCGAGAGAGGAGATCTAGAGGAGAGAGAGACAGAGAGAGAGAGAGAGAGAGAGAGAGAGAGAGAGAGAGAGAGAAGCCACAGTGGGTGGTTTTTAGTTTGTTCCCTAGACCTCCATCAAGCATATAATTTCACCCCCTAGACCGCCTTTCAAGATAAATTTGTACAGGTTTCGGTAGAAAAATGTACCGGCCAACGGCCGGTTCCTCTTAAATTACAGGCTCGCTATCACTCGACGGGAAAGTAATCGACATCTAAATGGCACGAAAGGGCTTAATATTGACAAAAATGGGGCGAATGGTCTTAAAATCGCCAAAGTAATTGGTTGAACGTCTTAAAATCTTAAAAGCAATGGGGCTAAACATGAGGGAGAAAGCGGTCCAAAAAATAAATCCCTGAAGTGTAATTCTCCCCTTGAGGCGGCGACCACAGAGGAGGCTTGTGACTACCACCTTAGACATGGAAGGTCCATCATACAGTTTGCCAGAAGCTCCTGACCAAAATGTCGATAACCCTTTAAGTACCAGCGACGTGTGTTATATAATTTTCTAACTATATTTAGACGATTTGGTGCAGCTTAGGACAGATCTGTGGTAGGTAAGAGGGTTGGTTGGGATATAGCTATATTTAGACGATTTGGTGCAGCTTAGGACAGATATGTGGTAGGTAAGAGGGGTGGTTGAGATATAGCTATATTTAGACGATTTGGTGCAGCTTAGGACAGATCTGTGGTAGGTAAGAGGGGTGGTTGAGATATAGGCGTATCATTTAGACGATTTGGTGCAGCTTAGGACAGATCTGTGGTAGGTAAGAGGGTTGGTTGAGATATAGCTATATTTAGACGATTTGGTGCAGCTTAGGACAGATCTGTGGTAGGTAAGAGGGTTGGTTGAGATATAGCTATATTTAGACGATTTGGTGCAGCTTAGGACAGATCTGTGGTAGGTAAGAGGGTTGGTTGAGATATAGCTATATTTAGACGATTTGGTGCAGCTTAGGACAGATCTGTGGTAGGTAAGAGGGTTGGGTTGAGATATAAGCCTAGATTATTTAGTACGAATTTGGTTGCAGCGCTTAGGACGATCTGTGGTAGGTAAGAGGGGTTGGTGTTTGGAGATATAGCTAGGATTTTAGACGAATTTGGTTGCAGCTTAGGACAGATTCTGTGGTAGTGTCTGAGGGTTCGGTTGAAGATATAGCTTATAATTTTTAGACGATTTGGTGCAGCTTAGGACAGATCTGTGGTAGGTAATCGGTGTTTGGTTTGAGAATTATAGCTATATTTAGACGATTTTGTGCAGCTTAGGACAGATCTGTGGTAGGTAAGAGGGTTGGTTGGGATATAGCTATATTTAGACGATTTTGTGCAGCTTAGGACAGATCTGTGGTAGGTCAACGAGGGTTTGGTTGAGATACGCTATATTTAGAAACGATTTTTCTGTGCCAGCTTAAGACAGATCTGTGGTAGGTAAGAGGGTTGGTTGAGATAATATAGCTAATATTTAAACGAGTTTTGGTGCAGCTTAGGACAGATCTGTGGTAGGTAAGAGGGTTGGTTGAGATATAGCTATATTTAGACGATTTGGTGCAGCTTAGGACAGATCTGTGGTAGGTATGAGGGTTGGTTGAGATAGTTTGAAGCCATATTATTGCCAGAGGTCTTTCCTAAAGCTGAATACAATCGACCTATAGTACGGTAGTCAGATTATGATGAAGAGGACGTCCCTGGTACTGAAAGGGTTAATATTGTCATGGGAATTACACAGGGTATACATGCAACACTGTTTATTGAGCCCGCTGTTGTTGTATCCATTGCTTCTCTATATCTACATTAATACAGTTTTAGAGTATGTTTTTCTGTTTGTATCCCTCTAACCTATAGTCTATTCGCTGTAAGTAGGCGAAAAATCATGACCTCTATCCTCTGTACCTCAAAAACGACTAGAGTAATCGAGCTAATATTTCTACCATTTGGGAAGAGTCAGTCAAGGAATAGATGTGGACATTTACAGCCCATTTACTCTAGCCCTTTTTGAGTTACAGAGGATAAAGGTCATGATTATCGCCTAGTTAGAGCGAATAGACTATAGCACCCTTGGTTGTAGGCACATAATGTTAATGTATGCTTTAGAAGATGATATCTGACAGAATGAAGAGCAATATATAATAGATAGAGATAGAGAGAACTTAATAAACATCACGTACAGTAATAACTATAAATATATATATATATATATATATATATACCGGTATATACCTGTAACATGATACAAAACATAGGCCTAAGATGTAAGGTCGATAAAAAGTAACAATAATAGTTTGTAACACTACACTGTGTATAACTGTAGGCATATACTGTGTCACCCTATTGTTTCCTACTGTATACTGCCACACTCAATCTCTCTCTCTCTCTCTCTCTCTCTCTCTCTCTCTCTCTCTCTCGCTCTCTCTCTCTCTCTCTCTCTCTCTCTCTCTCTCTCTCTCTCTCTCTCTCTCTCTCTCTCTCTCTCTCTCTCTCTCTCTCTCTCTCTCTCTCTCTCTCTCTCTCTCTCTCTCTCATTAAAGGTGTCCTCCCAACGCATCCCCTTCAGTCAGTTTGGATAAGGACGGTTGTGTAGTGGGTGGATGTATGGTTGTGGTAGTAGTGGTGGATGTATGGTTGTGGGTGGTAGTAGTGGTGGATGTATGGTTGTGGTAGTAGTGGTGGTGGTTGTGTGGTAGTACTTGGATGATAGTGGATGTATGATAGTGAATATATGTGATGGATGATGTGCAATGGTGTTGGTTGATGTGTGGTTGGTGTGTGTTTTTAGTTGTGTGGTTGATGTGTAATGGTTAATGTGTGGTTGATGGATATAATACCAGTGGTGTGGTGGTTGATGTGTGGTTGCTGTGTGATGATTGATGTGTGATGGTTGATGTATGGTTAATGGCTATAATTACAGCTGTGTGAAGAAAATAAAGATTGATAGGTCATGGTAAACTAGCCGGATATGCTCATGGTGGGTGATTTTCTCCATGTATTCCTGTTGACGGAAATAATATGTAATTTATAGTTAGTTGATTCGTATAGTTCCTGAAATACCTCTCTAGAAATAATAAATCATTTTAGAATTATTAAATACATATGGCGAATATTGAAGGGTAGATATGTTTAACCCCTTCTATACCGACAACATACTTTTAACTTTATTCAGGCTACTATTCGTCGATTGTATTCAGGTTTAAAAGGGCTTCCAGCAATTCACAGGCTTCGAACTATCTCACCTAACCATTTTTACTACCACAGATCCTTAAATTGCACACAATCCTCTAAATATACCTAGAAAATAATGAAAAAGACGTCCCGGTACAGAAAGGGTTAATTAGTGATTTGAATTACGCTTTTCTGTGATAATAATTAGATTATGAACTAAAATTATCATTTCCATATAAGTGAGCGGGATGTTTGTGCAGGTGGTTGAGTAAATCAGCAGCAGGAATATTGGGGCTGTAGGAGTGTATTGGGGCTGTAGGAGTGTATTGGGGCTGTAGGAGTGTATTGGGGCTGTAGGAGTGTATTGGGGCTATAGGAGTGTATTGGGGCTGTAGGAGTGTATTGGGGCTGTAGGAGTGTATTGGGGCTATAGGAGTGTATTGGGGCTGTAGGAGTGTATTGGGGCTATAGGAGTGTATTGGGGCTGTAGGAGTGTATTGGGGCTATAGGAGTGTATTGGGGCTGTAGGAGTGTATTGGGGCTATAGAAGTGTATTGGGGCTGTAGGAGTGTATTGGGGCTGTAGGAGTGTATTGGGGCTGTAGGAGTGTATTGGGGCTATAGGAGTGTATTGGGGCTGTAGGAGTGTATTGGGGCTGTAGGAGTGTATTGGGGCTGTAGGAGTGTATTGGGGCTGTAGGAGTGTATTGGGGCTATAGGAGTGTATTGGGGCTGTAGGAGTGTATTGGGGCTATAGGAGTGTATTGGGGCTGTAGGAGTGTATTGGGGCTGTAGGAGTGTATTGGGGCTGTAGGAGTGTATTGGGGCTGTAGGAGTGTATTGGGGCTGTAGGAGTGTATTGGGGCTATAGGAGTGTATTGGGGCTGTAGGAGTGTATTGGGGCTATAGGAGTGTATTGGGGCTATAGGAGTGTATTGGGGCTATAGGAGTGTATTGGTGTTGCTTCACTTATAGTAGGGTAATTGACCACTTGCGAGTTTCGTTCTATAAGGAAGTTGGAGCCGTGAACATCGATATTAAAGATAGATGCAATAATAATGTGGGTTTCTGATGGATAAAAAGTATGATCAATTTGGTGTTATGTATTTATATATGTATTATGACCGTATTTATGCTGATAAATCACTTAAATATTGATGGCCACACCCCCAACTTCCTTATAGACTGAAACTCACAAGTGGTCAATTGGTTGTATACGGCTCGAAGCATTGTTTACACGTTATCTTCAATCAGTTCAATATTATAGTAATATTATAGTAATATTATAGTAATATTATAGTAATAGTAGAGATAATATTATAGTAATAGTAGAGATAATATTATAGTAATAGTAGAGATAATATTATAGTAATATTATAATATATATATATAGTAGATTATAGTAATATTATAGTATTTAGTTATGTAATTTATATATAATATTATAGTAATATTATAGGAATATTATAGGAATATAGGAATATTATAGGAATATTATAGGAATATATACAGGATATAGGAATATTATAGGAATATAGGAATATTATAGGAATATTATAGGAATATTATAGGAATATTATAGTAATATTATAGTAATATTATAGTAATATTATAGTAATATTATAATAATATTATAGTAATATTATAGTAATATTATAGTAATATTATAGTAATATTATAGTAATATTCAAATGACCTTGTTTACTTGGTCCCTAGGATGACTGGCCAACCAGTCTGACGGAGATTGGCAATGTTGTTGAGTGTTTGATGTTTATTCAAGTGTGTGTGTGTGTGTGTGTGTGTGTGTGTGTGTGTGTGTGTGTGTGTGGGTGTGGTAGAATAGCGAAGTGATAGCACGATGAAAATAACCCGGGGGAAGCCTTGTAATAAGGCTGTTTGGAAAGGGGAAATTGGACAATGAAGAATATTAAGTATGTACATTTTTACTCTTATGTAGGAGAGAACCGAAATATTTTTGTTCAGGAATTGAAGACAAGTGTAAGGCATAGGAGTACAAAGGAAATCAAGCAACAACAGGTATAGTGACCCCTCTAGGCTAAATGGGAATACGGAAGATAACATGACTATGGACATAACAATAACACGACAAATAGTATGTGATGATGTGTTTGTTGATCTTTGGCAGTGAAGCATAAGGAACGCCTACTGATGATCTGGACACAGTGAACGCTTGGAAAATGAGAAGAAAACTATACTCTATTTTTGTCCAGCTGATGTTAAATTGCTTCCCTTAGTAGCTGATTTATCGATACTTGATGGAAATATTTGAAACTACTATGGTTGTGTGTCGTATTAATGCCAAGTTTTCATAATTAACATCATATTTCACTACAAAATCTACCTTAAAGCTGAGTAACAAAGATAGAAACATGACAATTTACCCTCAGCTGAAAAAAAAATAGACTATAGGAAGTTGTATGGAAGTATAAATATTGAATGTACAGTCGCGCTAATAAGTCATGTCTCGGCACCAAAGTATATTTCGATCAATAATTGGTATCAGCAATATATAGGCTTCATTTCTTCATATCGAGTGAAATATACAAACATGCTCCTACACTTACCCACCCTATTCAACATCTGACAGACATTAATACAGCACAGAGCAAGCCAAACAAAATGACAGCTGGTAATGACTTATTAGCGCGACCGTACATTAAATAATAGTGTAGGACATAAATTAGACATGGCATGTTATATATCTTACATTATGTTAATATTAGCCATTTTGGTTTGACAGTAACAAGTTTAATACCATTATTTGTAATTCAATAATTAAATATGCATTAAGGGGAGATCTCCACTTGAGGGATTTTTTCTTGACCCCTTTCTCCCTCATGTTTAGCCCCATTGCTTTTGATATTATAAAACGTTTTCCCCATTAGTTTAGCGATTTTAAGAACTTTCACCCCATATTAAGACCTTTCGTGCAATTCAGGTGTCGAATTTATCCTGGCGAGCGAAAGCGAGCCTGTAATTTAAGAGGAACCGGCCTTTGGCCGGGAAATTTTTCTACCGAAAAATGTAAAATTTTATCTTGAAAGGTACTCAAGGGGGTGTAATTTTAAGCTTGATGGAGGTCTAGGGAACAAACTAAATACCTCCCCTTAAGGGAACCCACCTCGCTTTTTTTTCTCTTTCTCTCCCTCTCTCTTTGGCTTGTATCCATTCGGTCCCATTCAGCCTACTGTTTTAAGACGCTTACCCCCATCCAGGTGTCAATATTTTCCTGGCGAGCGGTAGCGAGCCAGCATATACAGTATATATTTTTGTTTTGACAACAAGCTAAATTTGTACATTTTTCGATAAACAAATTTCTCCGGCGAAGTCGGATTTCTCCATACAATGCTGACTCGCTATCGCTTGCCAGGAAGAAATAGACACCTGGATGGGGATAAACGTCTTAAAACAGTTGGCTGAATGGGGCCGAATGGATACAAGCCAGGGAAATAGAGAAAAGGAGAGAAAGATAAAAAAAAAACGGCGACCCCCCCTTAATCTTCATATAGACAAAGGTTACACTAACTCCCTGGAGGAGAAAGTAAACATAGTAAGGACGACACAACGGCACGCGCTAAT
>CM064511.1:37111166-37161166 GCA_032716605.1 Paralithodes platypus
TCCCCTTAAATGTTTCATCCCATTGATATAAAACGTTCCCTTAAATGTTTCACCCCATTGATATGAAACGTCCCCTTAAATGTTTCATCCCATTGATATAAAACGTCCCCTTAAATGTTTCACCCCATTGATATAAAACGTCCCCTTAAATGTTTCATCCCATTGATATAAAACGTCCCCTTAAATGTTTCATCCCATTGATATAAAACGTTCCCTTAAATGTTTCACCCCATTCATATAAAACGTCCCCTTAAATGTTTCATCCCATTGATATAAAACGTCCCCTTAATGTTTCACTCCATTGATATAAAACGTCCCCTTAAATGTTTCACCCCATTGATAAAAAACGTCCCCTTAAAGTTTCATCCCATTGATAAAAAACGTCCCCTTAAATGTTTCACCCCATTGATAAAAAACGTCCCCTTAAAGTTTCATCCCATTGATAAAAAACGTCCCCTTAAATGTTTCACCCCATTGATAAAAAACGTCCCCTTAAATGTTTCACCCCATTGATAAGGTTGTTTTGGTTCAGCTCTTCTATTTATTATGTTACCCGTTCCAGCCCTAACACACTTCTGCTTTTCTTTGGGGTTTGTATTTGATATTAAGGGGAGGCAGACCGTTTTTATGGACCCCCTTCTCCCTAATGTTTAGCCCCACTAGTTTTGATATTATAAGACGTTCGGCCCATTAGTTTGGCGATTTTAACACCTTTCGCCCCATTTCGTTGTCAATTTAAAGACACTTCGTGCCATTTAGGTGTCGATTTTTTCCTGGCGAGCGATAGCGAGCCTGCAATTTTAAGGGGAACCGGCCTTTGGCCGGGAAATTTTTCTACCGAAAAATGTACAAATTTATCTTGAAGGGGGATCTAGGGGGGGTTTATCTAAGCTTGATGGAGGTCTAGCGAGGAAACTAAGAAAATATATTAATACATGAATTAATAGACCAAACAAACGGTCTGCCTCCCCTTAATGTTATAGAACGGGGTGTTACATATTGCTGTTGGTACCGTCCCAGATATAGCCTCCCGTCTGCCTCCATGAACCAACGGACCAGAACACTTAATCAGATTAGTCTTTTGTCAGGCCAGGATGAAGGGCAGGTTGGGGAAGAGACTGTGAGAGTGTGAGAGTGAGTGAGTGAGTGAGTGAGAGAGAGTGAATGAGTGAGTGAGTGAGTGAGTGAGAGAGAGTGTGAGAGTGAGAGTGAGTGAGTGTGTGAGAGAGAGACAGATAGATAGATAGAGATAGATCGAGAAGATAATATAGGTGGAAGAAAGTGTGAAAGAATGAGATAAAGGAGGAATATGAAGCAGAAAGAATGAGATAAAGGAGGAATATGAAGCAGAAAGAATGAGATAAAGGAGGAATATGAAGCAGAAAGAATGAGATAAAGGAGGAATATGAAGCAGAAAGAATGAGATAAAGGAGGAATATGAAGCAGAAAGAATGAGATAAAGGAGGAATATTAAGCAGAAAGAATGAGATAAAGGAGGAATATGAAGCAGAATGAGATAAAGGAGGAATATGAAGCAGAATGAGATAAAGGAGGAATATGAAGCAGAATGAGATAAAGGAGGAATATGAAGCAGAATGAGATAAAGGAGGAATATGAAGCAGAATGAGATAAAGGAGGAATATGAAGCAGAAAGAGATAAGGGAGTGTTGTTGATTCTGTATTGTCTCCAGTTCTATCTCTAATATTCTTAAGGGGAGGTTTTTAGTGTGTTTCCTAGACTTCCATCAAGCTTGAAATTACACCCCCTTGACCCCCTTGACCCCCTTTCAAGATAAATTTGTACATTTTTCGGTAGAAAAATGTCCCGGCCGAAGGCCGGGTCCTCTTAAATTACAGGCTCGCTATCGCTCGCCAGGAAAAAAATCGACACCTAAGTGGGACGAAAGGTCTTAAAAGTGACATAAATGGGGTGAAACTTCTTAAAATCGCTAAACTAATGGGGCGAACGTCTTAAAACCTTCAAAAGCAATGGGGCTAAACTTAAGGGAGAAAGGGGTAAAAGAAAAAAAAAAATCCCTCAAGTGGAAATCTCCCCTTAATGTAATCTTCTCAACTGAACCACCCCTCCTCCTCGTCCTATACCCACTCATATGCCGATGACTCTACCTTACACAATTAATTCTTTTAAATGTCCACAATTACCGTCTATGCAGGCACTTAAGGGGAGATATCCACCTGGAGGATTTTTTTTCTGAACCCCTTTCTCCCTCATGTTTAGCACCGTTGCTTTTGAGATTTTAAGACGTTCGCCCCATTAGTTTGACGATTTTAAGAACCTTCGCCCCATTTAAGTCAATTTTAAGAACATTCGTGCCATTTAGACACGATTTTTTCCTGGCGAGCGATAGCGAGCCTGTAATTTAAGGGGAACTGGCCTACGGCCGGGACATTTTTCTACCGAAAAATGTACAAATTTATCTTGAAAGGGGGTCTAGGGGGAGTAATTTTAAGCTTGATGGAAGTCTAGGGAATCGACTAAAAACCTCCCCTTAATAACTCATACCTATCTTTTCATTCATCAATTATTTCCAATGGTGGCCGATATAACCTCATTGTTTTCTAAGCTTCCAAAACTCAATTTCTCCATCTAACTACCGACCACAATCTTCCACACGACTACCCTGTACCGGTATTCTTCAACAACATTCTAATCAACCCTTCGTCCTCTCTCAATATTTCTAAGTATTATTTCTAAATATTTCTAAATATTTCTAAACATCTTTAGAGGTTTGGCCATTTCTCAATATTGTCAGCATTAATTATAACTGGCAACAACTGAGGGTAGGCTAACATACTCCAAGAAACAAAAACTAAACCCCATTAAAACTTGGACCTACCTGCTGCAGTATCATTGATCTTTAAGAGGTTTTACGAGTAAGATACGAGTAAAGTGGATTGAGAGAGAGAGAGAGAGAGAGAGAGAGAGAGAGAGAGAGAGAGAGAGAGAGAGAGAAGTATCACCATGGTAACTCAGAATGATAAAGTAAGATGGAATTGTAAAGGTTCTAAACAAATATTCACTTCGAAGAATTTTCATAACGACGTTTGTATTCAAATCAAATTAACACTATTATTTACCGTCTCTCCATAAATATCCAAATGCATATTCCCTTGCAAGTAATTACACGCAATGCATATTCCCTTGCAAGTAATTACACGCATGAACACTTTCACAACATAACATTATTCCAACACAATACAAGGTTTAACACACTTTTCTGACAAGTTTAAGGGGGGCTTATTATATTTATTTATTATTTCATATATATATATATATATATATATATATATATAGTTTGCTTCCTAGACCTCTTTCAAGCTTGAAAAAACATTCCCATTACCCACCATCGAGAACAATCTGTACATTTGTGCAGGTAATGAATGCCTTCTGTGTATTACAACAGAAGGAACAGCATCCGTACGGTAATGAATGCCTTCTGTGTATTACAACAGAAGGAACAGCATCCGTACGGTAATGAATGCCTTCTGTGTATTACAACAGAAGGAACAGCATCCGTACGGTAATGAATGCCTTCTGTGTATTAAACCCAAAAGACATTATGTTAAGGGGTTAGTGTTGTTTTTTTTGTTTTTTTTTGGCTACTTATTCATATATTAATATAATTTTGAGCTTACTCACTAGACCACAATCAAGCTTAAAAAAACACCCCCTATACCCCCTTTCAAGATAAATTTGTAGAAAAATGTCCCGGCCAAAGGCCGCTTCCTTAAAGAATTACAGGCTCGCTATCGCTCGCCAGGAAGAAATCGACACCTAAACGGCACGAAAGGTCTTAATATTGACAATGTAATGGGGCGAAAGGTCTCAAATAGCCAAACTAGTAAACGAACGTCTAAAAATCGCAAAACTAATGGGTTTAAACATGAGGGAGAAGGAGGTCCAGAAAAAGCGAGTACCTCCCCCTTCAGCATAAGTAAGAGAAAGGGGGGGGGGAAGAGGGAGGGACACAGATTCGGGGGGGGGGGGGGGGAGTGGGGGCACGAGACAGACAGATGGGATTAGTTTGACCCCTACACCACCCGGATTTCCTATAGAAGGCGCGTACACCACACTCGGCAACAACGCACAATTCTACACTCACACACACACACACACACACACACACACACACACACACACACAGGCCACATAAACCTAGATCCTCATAGTGAAGCTCAAGGTGAATGGCTGAAGGTGAATGAAGGGAATAAACAAGAGTGATGAAAATGTATAAAGAAGACCGGAGAAGAAGGAAGAGAGGCAGGAAGAGAGAGTAAACAAAGGGTATAAATAAGACTGAAGGAAGGAAGGAAGTGAGAGACTGAAGGAGAAGGAAGGAAGGCAGTAAGAGAGAATAAACAAAGGATAACAATAAGACTGAAGGAGAAGAAAGGGAGGCAGTAAGAGAGAGTAAACAAAGGGTATATATAAGACTGAAGGAAGGAAGGAAGTGAGAGACTGAAGGAGAAGGAAGGGAGGCAGTAAGAGAGAGTAAACAAATGTTATAAATATGACTGAAGGAAGGAAGGAAGTGAGAGACTGAAGGAGAAGGAAGGGAGGCAGTAAGAGAGAGTAAACAAAGGCTATATATAAGACTAAAGGAAGGAAGGAAGTGAGAGACTGAATGAGAAGGAAGGGAGGCAGTAAGAGAGAGTAAACAAATGCTATATATAAGACTGAAGGAAGGAAGGAGTGAGAGACTGAAGGAGAAGGAAGAGGCAGTAAGAGAGAGTAAACAAAGGCTATATATAAGACTAAAGGAAGGAAGGAAGTGGGAGACTGAAGGAGAAGGAAGAGGCAGTAAGAGAGAATAATCAAAGGCTATAAATAAGACTGAAGGAAGGAAGGAAGTGAGAGACTGAAGGAGAAGGAAGGTGCAGCCGAGGAATGTGGTGGAATGGTTTGGAGTTGAGACTCGGAAGCTTAGCTGAACATTGTTTACAAAGTTTGTGAAAGAGGATTTGTGTAAATGGCAAATATATAGAAATGACAACACTAATTGATATATATATATATATATATATATATATATATATATATATATATATATATATATATATATATATATATATATATATATATATATATATATATATATATATATATATATATATATATATATATATATATATATATATACTGTATATATAATACAAAGTTGCAGTATTAAAGCTGACATTCTGTAGTTACAAAAGTAACACACTCTCACTCTCTCACTCTCACTCTCTCTCTCTCTCTCTCTCTAACTCACTTAATGGAGATTGTAGGAAGCCCCACCAGAGATATTGGTAAAGGTCAGGTGGCGACAATATTGCCAGAGCCCATGGAAGGACACTCACACATTATTGGGGAAGAGAACAAATTGTACTGGGGGAGAAATCGATGAAATGGTGGGGATATTATGGTGGAGGTTGTGAAGCCATGGTGACTATAGTGTTGCATAGTTGTTGCATAGTTGTTCCTAATGCACCTTATTATTATTATTATTATTATGTTTTTTGTATGAAAGAGACAAATTGCAAAGCTGCCTGTAACAAGTGTCTCCTCCAAAGGTGGAGAGAGTGACACAGACATAATCAAGGTACACAATCTAGGTAATTTAGATGTTTTGTAAAGATGAAAACAACTTAATACACAAGATGTTATTGGACATGACTTATTAGCGCTACCGTACCATACTTTCACAACATCATATATACTGTTAATGGGGAGATTTCCACCTGGAGGATTTTTTTCTGAACCTCTTTCTCCCTCATGTTTAGCCCCATTGCTTGTGAGATTTAAAGACGCTTGCCCCATTAGTTTGGCGATTTTAAGAATCCTCGCCCCATTTCTGTCAATTTTAAGACCATTCGTGCCATTTAGGTGTCGATTTTTTCCTGACGAGCGATAGCGAGCCTGTAATTTAAGGGGAACCGGCCTTCGGCCGGGAAATTTTTCTACCGAAAAATGTACAAATTTATCTTGGAAGGGGGTCAAGGGGGAGTAATTTTAATCTGAATGGAAGTCTAGGGAATCAACTAAAAACCTCCCCTTAAGAACCATACAAGCAACACAGGAACTATACTCTCTTTATATCCAGCTGACGGTAAATTGCCATGTTCTCATCTTGATTACTTAGCTATTACGAAGATTTGGTTGCGAAGTATGTTGTTAATAATGAAAACTAGGTGTAAATATGAGGCAGAGCAGACAAAGTACCTTCATATTTGTCCATTCAGTATCGATAAATCAGCTGTTAAGGGGAGATGGGTCGTTTTTCAAGATTCCCTTCTCCCTCAAGTTTAGCCCCATTAGTTTTCAGATTTTCATATATTTGCCCCAATAGTTTGTCGATTTTAAGACCTTTTGCCCCATTTCTTTGTCAATATTAAGACCTTTCGTGCTATTTAGATGTAGATTTTTTTCCTGGCGAACGATAGTGAGCCTGTAATTTTGAAAGAACCGGCCTTGGGCCGGGACAATTTCTATCGAAAAATGTAAAAAATAATCTAGAAGCGGGATCTAATGGATGTTTTTTTAAAGTTTGATGGAGGTCTAAGGAGGAAACTAAACAAATATATATATATATATATATATATATATATATATATATATATATATATATATATACATATATACCGGTATATATACTGTATATATACTATATATATATAATATATATATATATATATATATATATATATATATATATATATGTTTCTAGTCTCTCAGTGGGGATCGAACCATCGACCATCAGGATGATAGCCGACTGGTCGATGGTTCGATCCCCACTGAGAGACTAGAAACATTTAGTGGCTCACGTGTATTTGTGATATATTCTCAATATATATATATATATATATATATATATATATATATATATATATATTATATATATATATATATATATAGATATAATTATACTGTATATATGAAATAATCGACCAAAAACTATACCCTTCCCCTTAAGGGATTCCATTTATCATCAGCTTGAAATAAACAGACTATAGAATCATAAAGACTCTGACTGTATTTGTGTTTAGTCTCGAAAATATTCATGCATTAGCAACATTATTTGAAGGTTTGCTGGTGGCTTTCTGATGCAGTAATTTATCTAAGTGCAGCATGAATGAACTTCCGATAACATATCCCCAAGAAACACCGGTACCGGGAATCGAACCCGAGTCAATAGTGCTATGAACAATCAGACTCACATCCCCTCTGTACTTGTAATGTTATCACCTATAGCCTGGATCATTAAAATCAATAACAACAACAACAGAAATTGAAAGATTAAAATGTAAAACTTGCAAACTAAACAAACCAAAACTGGAAGACAATAGAAAGTCAAATTAACTTATCAAAATCGCTATGTGGAAACAACGCTTACTAAAAGAGAAGAGAAAGTAAGAGAAAGTATCTACAATGTCCTCCGCGGCGCCTATCCTATCTGTCCACCAAATTTCACAACTTCTTCTTGAGGGGGGATAGTCCGGTTTTCTGGACCACTTTCTCCCTCATGTTTAGCCCCATTAGTTTTCAGATGTTAAGATGTTTGCCCCATTAGTTAGTCGATTTTGAGACCTTTCGCCCCATTTCTTCGTCAATATTTAGACCTTTCGTGCTATTTAGGTGTCGATTTTTTCCCTGGCGAACGATAGTGAGCCTGTAATGTTGGAAGAACCGGCCTTCGGCCGGAAAATGTTTCTACCGAAAAATGTACAAATAAATCTAGAAGGTGGATCTAATGGATGTTTTATAGCATTGATGGAGGTCTAGGGAGGAAACTAGAAAAATAACGAATACATGCAAAAATCACCTGCCTTCGCTGGTGGAGGTATGCGCTCTACCGTTCACCTCCTAAATTATATCACTTCTTCCTTGGTACATATCCTGTCTGTCCACCAAACATCGGGAACATCGGTTCATAACTTTTAGAGATATCTTGTCTACAGACAGACAAACGGGGGCAAAAACATAAACTCCGACATCGTTGGTGGAGGTAAAGCCGCTGTCACATGAGTGAGCGCTTTTTCCGTCAATTTTCTATGAGCAAGATTTTTCTCGTATTCTTTCGGGACTTTTTCGCACTGGTATCGGCAACTAGACTAAAGGTAGATTACTGTATGTTAGAAGGCTGTATTCTGATAAAGTGTAAATGTTGATGCTTCCAGACCATAATTGCCCGTAAAAATTGCTCGAAAAAGGGCTCGTGTGACTCCGGCTTAAGGGGAGGTTTTTAGTTTGTTTCCTACTCCTCCAGCAATCTTAAAATGTCACCCCCTTGACCCCCTTTCAAGATAAATTTATACATTAAATTTTTTCGGTAGAAAAATGTCCCGGCCAAAGGCCGGTTCCTCTTAAATTACAGGCTCGCTATCGCTCGCCAGGAAAAAATCGACACCTAAATGGCACGAAAGGTCTTAAAAGGGGCATAAATGAGGCGAAAGTTCTTAAAATCGCCAAACTAATGGGGTGCACGTCTTAAAATCTCAAAATCAATGGGGCTAAACATGAGGGAGAAAGGAGTCAAGAAACCCTCAAGTGAAGATCTCCCCTTAACCCTTGAAGGTGTACACATTTTCAGCAGGAACAGAAACACTAAGAGCATATTTTGTTCGGGAATGTAAGACAAAATACAAAAGACGCGAGAGCCTGCAACACTGAGGCCGAAAAGAATCCCAAGATCAAAAGGATTTATGACAAGATACGAGGAAAAGTCTAGATATATCAAGACGTTGATATATGTTTTATATTTCAACTGAACATTATAATATATATACAGAACAAGGTCATGTACATATATATATATATATATATATATATATATAACATCTAATTTAACTATCCATTTAAGTTATGTACCTAACTTTTTTGTAACACACACACACATACATACATACATGATACATATCTATCTATATATCTATCTATCTATCTATATATATATATATATATATGTGTGTGTGTGTGTGTGTGTGTATGACAAACATTTGGTAAGCTTTAATCACGCCGTGGCCGAGTGTCTTAAAGCGTGAAATGTCATTTTGATTGACTGCGGTTCGAATCCTGACTGAGGCTTAAACAGTAATTAATGTAATTCACGCGTAATTGTGATGTCTACCTATCTATCTATATCTATATATTATATATATTTATCTATCTGTATACTGTATTTATGTATTCAGTTGGTTCTTTATATTCCATTTCATTTACTCCATGCATTTCCTACTTCCTTCTTGCTCTCTATTTCTGTTATGTTGTTATGTTCCATTACTGGCCGACCCAACATAAAGAACTGAGTGCTCTCTCTCTCTCTCTCTCTCTCTCTCTCTCTCTCTCTCTCTCTCTCTCTCTCTCTCTCTCTCTCTCTCTCTCTCTCTCTCTCTCTCTCTCTCTCTCTCTCTCTCTCTCTCTCTCTCTCTCTCTCTCTCTCTCTCTCTCTCTCTCTCTCTCTCTCTCTCTCTCTCTCTCTCTCTCTCTCTCTCTCTCTCTCTCTCTCTCTCTCTCTCTCTCTCTCTCAAATTAACTACATAGGAATGAGCTAATTTTGCGTGAAATCCCGAAAATATTATCAAGACATTATCAAAGTACAGTACATGAGTAACCTTGTCAAGATTAATTAACTCTCTCTCTCTATATATATACTGTATATATATCTATGAACGTTCGGTAAATAATGAGACATGAAAAATATCATTAAACTTGGAGAAGTGTGACGTATTGTGCATTGCGCAGGTAAATCCCAACCCAGGCAGGCTATCACTCCCGAGGAAGAATGTAGATAAAGGTGACTTGAAAATATATAACAAATTAGAAAAAAAGAGAGAGTGACTTGGATCCTCAGAGAGAACATGGTGTATACGCAATGGCAACTATACTCATAATGTTTTATTTTCCAGTTGATGGTACTATGACATGTTTCTCATCTTTATAAAAATAATATTACTCTGTTATTATAAAGATTGTGTACAGTCGCGCGCGGCGCTAATAAGTGATGTCTGGGCACTAAGTAGGTGTTGATCAATAATTGGTATCAGCAATATCTAAGCTTCATTTTTCCATATCGAGCGAAATATATAAACATGTTCCTACACTTACCCACCCTATTCAACATCTGACAGACATTAATACAGTACAGAGCCAGCCAAACGTAATGACACCTGAGAAATGACTAATTAGCGCGACCGTACCCACATATATTGATCATTATGATAACTTGCTATTACACAACAGAGACATAGTAATTTCATATTTGTCCACTAAGTATCGAGAAATCAGTTGCTAAGTTGCGAGAAATCAGTACCGGTATCGATAAATCAGTTGCTAAGTTGTGAGAAATCAGTACCGGTATCGAGAATTTCAGTTGCTAACTTGCGAGAAATCAGTACCGGTATCGAGAAATCAGTTGCTAAGCTGCGAGAAATCAGTACCTGTATCGAGAAATCAGTTGCTAAGTTGCGAGAAATCAGTACCGGTATCGAGAAATCAGTTGCTAAGTTGCGAGAAATCAGTACCGGTATCGAGAAATCAGTTGCTAAGTTGCGAGAAATCAGTACCGGTATCGAGAAATCAGTTGCTAAGTTGCGAGAAATCAGTACCGGTATCGAGAAATCAGTTGCTAAGTTGCGAGAAATCAGTACCGGTATCGAGAAATCAGTTGCTAAGTTGTGAGAAATCAGTACCGGGATCGAGAAATCAGTTGCTAAGTTGCGAGAAATCAGTACCGGTATCGAGAAATCAGTTGCTAAGTTGCGAGAAATCAGTACCGGTATCGAGAAATCAGTTGAGAAAGGAAACTTTTTACAAATGATGAATAGAGGGGAGAAATGGAAGGAAGGGGAAAGACGAAGACAGGTTTATTATAAGAAAATAGAGATTGCAACTGTGTCATAATGTGTCATAATGTGTAAATGTGTCAATAATGTGTAGTATATTGTTATCAATGTGTAAATAATAAGACGAGAAACAAAGTACATCATGTTATTTACTCAGATTCTGTGACTCCGATAGTCCGCCGCTAGAACTGTTCGTGTGACACCGAAAATAAGAGAGTTGAAAAGAGAAGATAGAAAATGTCGATAACAATTTACAACGGATCGAAGGAAAACAGGAGTGATAGGCGAAGATAAACAGACTAAACACCGAACCAGTGAAATCAAACCAAAGGTGGAAAATAATATATCGGAAATAGACGAAGAGGAGAGAAAGAAAGGAGGGAAATAAGATAGAATGCAATACAATAAGATAGAATGCAATAAAATAAGATAGAATGCAATACAATAAGATAGAATGCAATAAAATAATATAGAATGCAATAAAATAAGTTAGAATGCAATAAAATAAGATAGAATGCAATAAAATAAGATAGAGTGCAATAAAATAAGATAGAATGCAATAAAATAAGATAGAATGCAATAAAATAAGATAGAATGCAATAAAATAAGATAGAGTGCAATAAAATAAGATAGAATGCAATAAAATAAGATAGAATGCAACAAAATAAGAGTATACGAGGATTGTGGTGGAATGGTTCAAGTTTGAGGAGACTTTGAGGAAACTTGGCTGAAATGTGTGCTGAAAAAGTTGACGGAAGAATAGTTGTAAAAATAACAAATGTGAAGAGGGTTATATCGACACACACATGGCACGACAGGACATAATACTGACAAAGAAATTGGGTGGAAGGTCTTAAAATCGTCAAACTAATGGAAGAAGCGTCTTAAAATGTCCAAACTAATGGGGCTAAACATGAGGGAGAAGGGGTTCCAGAAAAAGTGACTACCTCCCCCTTAATGTAGTGCATCATAATTATATAGGCAATACTTGGTAGAAATCAAGTTACTTATTTGATACGTCACCATCTGGTCAGCCAAGCGTAACAATAATTAGCGTCTCCATCTTCAAATAACACGAAGGTACTGGAGTTCTCGAAAAGGGGCTCCAGTCCTGACGCTATTCCTGACTTACAGTGTGCTGGCTTAATAATCCAGGAGTGTTGATAGCCTCTGAAGTCCTATTTTAACTAACTAACTTCAAATAGCACGAAGGGACTGGAGTTCTCGAAAAGGGGCCCCAGTCCTGGCGCTGTTCTTGACTTACAGTGTGCTGGCCTAATAATCCAGAAGGGTTGATAGCCTCTGAAGTCCTATTAACACACACAATCAATTAGGAAAGCGGACACCACGCTATTTTTCGGAATTTTACTTCATTCTTCATTTCTAATTTGTTCTTCATTGTAGCCTAAGGGAATACTTTGTTATTCCTGGTTCTATCTCACCCCCAGGTCAACCCCACCCACAACAAGTCTATTCTTATACTCCTTAAGGGGAGGCAGACCGTTTTTCTGGACCCCCTTCTCCCTAATGCTTAGCCCCACTAGTTTTGAGATTATAAGACGTTCGGCCCATTAGTTTGGCGATTTTAACACCTTTTGCCCCATTACGTTGTCTATTTTAAGACCTTTCGTTGTGAGAGTGAGGGTCTGAGTCTGGAGGGTGAGACGGTGAAGCACTTGAGCGAAGCAACCAGCCGCTTCAGAGATGGAGCTGCTTCGAGCCATGATGGATGCTTCACATGTCTCACTCCCCAGACTGGAACAAGACCTCACGGGCTTCACCGTGTTGAGCGGTGGAATGTACAGGCTCTCAGCCTATGCCCGAGAGGGAGTAGTTGGAATATAGAAAAAAAAAAAAAAAAAAAATTAGGTGTCGATTTTTTTCCTGGCGAGCGATATCGAGCCTGCAATTTTAAGAGGAAAAATGTACACATTTATCTTGAAGGGGGGGTCTAAGTTTTTTTCTTCTTCTAAGCTTGATGGAGGTCTAGGGAGGAAACTAAACAAAATATATGAATAAATGAATTAATATACCAAACAAACGGCCAGTCTCCCCTTAATAACCAATGTTTGAGTGTGGTGTTTAGTTACCGACTTGTGTAGCAGGTGATCCCGTAATTGACTCCACCTCCATGACTCACCTGGGGGAAGAACAAAACACAACATTAGGTTAATTAATTGCTGGACATTATAGATCTTATAAATGGTGACCGGTCAACTCAACCAGTAGACCATTTCAACCTGTAGCTCTCAACCAGTACCAAATCAACCAATACGGTTAGGTTAGGTTAGGTTAGTACTATATTTTAGCACTGGTTTGGTTGGTCTGGGTTAATTTGGTACTGGTTGAGAGCTACTGGTTAAACTGGTCTACTGGTTGAGATGACATGGAACCCTTATAAATCTATAAGTAGGCCTAACTCACGCTCAAGCAGACATTACGCTCTAAGAAAATTAGTACAATTGATTTAATTTAAAAAAAAATATTAGCCTAATGAGACCAGACATATACAGTATATGAAGAAATAAGCTAACTTTTTGAAACTCATATACACAAGCATTCCTCATGCATTCTGTCCTCTATATATTAGAGAACAAACGAGAAAGAGAGAAGGGACTGGAGTTTTCGCAGAGAGGCTCCAGTCCTGACGTTATTCTTGACTTACAGTGTGCTGGCTTAGTAATCTAATAGGGTTGATGGCCTCTGAAGTCCTATTTTAACTAAACAAATATATATAGAGAGAAAGAGCGACAAGGGAGTGGAGTTCTCGAAAAGAGGATCCAGTCTAGACTTTCTTCCTGACTTGTGCTGGTTTATTACTCCTGATGGGTTGTTAGCCTATACAGTCCTATTGCAATACAAACTAATAATAATAATAATAAGAGAGAGAGAGAGAGAGAGAGAGAGAGAGAGAGAGGTTTATTACTCCTGATGGGTTGTTAGCCTATACAGTCCTATTGCAATACAAACTAATAATAATAATAATAAGAGAGAGAGAGAGAGAGAGAGAGAGAGAGAGAGAGAGAGAGAGAGAGAGAGAGGTTTATTACTCCTGATGGGTTGTTAGCCTATACAGTCCTATTGCAATACAAAATAATAATAATAAGTGAGGGAGAGAGAGAGAGAGAGGTGTGTGTGTGTGTGTGTGTGTTCGACGTTAAATTTCTGTTCTGTTAAGAGACGACAAGAGAGAGAGAGAGAGAGAGAGAGTGCGTGTGTTCGACGTTAAATTTCTATTCTGTTAATTAAGAGACGACAATTAATACTGAAGAGGTTGTCATATTGATCATCTGTGACACTCTGTTCTCTGTCTCACTCTGTAAGCGCATTGATCAACAGTTATCAATACATTTTCCCTCCAATTAATGAATGCAGGGTAATTAATATCGGAGAATTCGTACATTCGGTTACCAGTGTTAATAGCAATGTTCACATTTGTATGCTAAAAGAACATTTAAGGGGACATGGGCCGGTTTTCTGGACCACTTTCTCCCTCATGTTTAGCCCCATTGGTTTTCAGATGTTAAGATGTTTGCCCCATTAGTTTGTCAATTTTAAGACCTTTCGCCCCATTTCTACGTCAATATTTAGAGTTAGACCTTCCGTGCTATTTAGGTGTCGATTTGTTTTCCCTGGCGAACGATAGTGAGCCTGTAATGTTGGAAGAACCGGCCTTCGGCCGGGAAATTTTTCTACCGGAAAATGTACAAATTAATCTAGAAGGGGGATCTAATGGATGTTTTGTTTTAATTTGATGGAGGTCTAGGGAGGAAACTAGAAAAATAATGAATACATGCAAAAATCGCCCAAAAAGTGAACCATCTCCCCTTAAGGGGAGATATCCACTTGAGGGACTTTTTTGTTGACCCCTTTCTCTCTCATGTCTAGCCCCATTGCTTTTGAGATTTTAAGATGTTTGCCCCGTTAATTTGGCGATTTTAAGAACTTTCACCCCATTTTAAGACCTTTCGTGCCATTCAGGTGTCTATTTTATCCTGGCGAGCGATAGCGAGCCTGTAACTTAAGAGGAAACGGCCTTTGGCCGGGACATTTTTCTACCGAAAAATGTACAAATTAATCTTGAAAGGGACTCGAGGGGGTGTAATTTTAAGCTTGATGGAGGTCTAGGGAACGAACTAAATACCTTCCCTTAATGTTACATTATACTATCACGATGCATGCCTGTTACAACACAATACTATATTCTTTAAAGAGTTTATTCCCTTCATTCCCTCCATGAGAATATATGTTTGGTTAATTATTAGGTTCTCTCCACCAACCAACCTTACTCCTAAACTCGATTAATGAAATTGACAAACACATGCGGCAGTCCGGGGATTCGAACCCAGGACGCTCACACCGAAAATCAACACCCTTATGCATTGTTGCGCCACGAAGACAGTCAGACTATTTATTCAGCTTAGAAACAGTCTCGCAAACTCAATGACTAGCTATATACTTTCACGTGTGGTAATACCATATATTATTCAATAACATTAACCCTTTCAAGCTCCAATACGCGTTTCTGTTCTATTTTCTGGCTACTATTGGACGATTTTAGTCAGATTAGTAGATTAGTAGCGGTACTCGGAAGTCAAAGGGTTGATTGAGATAGTATTTACCCTTTTAATACCCACAGATTCTTCCTAAGCTGCATAAAATCATCTAATGATAGCTTAAATAAATTGCCAAAATGCGTCAGAGCTTCAAGGGGTTAAGGGGAGATCTCCACTTGAGGGATTTTTTTCTTGACCCCTTTCTCCCTCATGTTTAGCCCCATTGCTTTTGATATTATAAAACGTTTGCCCCATTAGTTTAGCGATTTTAAGAACTTTCACCCCATATTAAGACCTTTCGTGCAATTCAGGTGTCGATTTTATCCTGGCGAGCGATAGCGAGCCTGTAATTCAAGAGGAACCGGCCTTCGGCCGGGAAATTTTTCTACCGAAAAATTTACAAATTTATCTTGAAAGGGACTCAAGGGGGTGTAATTTTAAGCTTGATGGAGGTCTAGGGAACAAACTAAATACCTCCCCTTAAATCGAGGAGAATGGTTTGACTCGAGTTTAATCTAAAACAAATATATGAAATGTGAAAGCTAGAATTATAAAGCAATAGTATTAAGGCGAGATTTCCACTTCAGGGATTTTTTTCTTGACCCCTTTCTCCCTCATGTTTAGGTCCATTGCTTTACTAATTTTAAGACGTTCGCCCCCATTATTTTGACGCTTTTTAGAACTTTCGACCCATTTCTGTCAAATTTAAGACCTTTCGTGCCATTTAGGTGTCGATTTTATCCTGGCGAGCGATAGCGAGCCTGTAATTTAAGAGGAACCGGCTTTCAGCCGGGAAATTTATCTTGAAAAGGGCTCAAGGGGGTGTAATCTTAAGCTTGATGGATATCTAGGGACTAAACTAAAAACCTGCCCTTAACCCCTTCTGTACCGGCGACGTCTTTCTCATTTAATCCTGGCTATATTTAGACGATTGTGTGCAACTTAAGAAGGATATGTGGTGGCAATAATGTTTAAGTGAGATAGTTGCAAGCCTTTTCATTGCTGGAGACCCTTTTTAAACTGAATAAAATTGTCTTATAGTAGCTAGACTACAGTTTAAATGCGTTGCCGGTATAGAAGGGGTTAAGCTTACACACACAACAAACATAATTACATTAACGCCTCTCATTTGTTCTCTTAAGGGGAGATGGGTTGTTTTTCTGGTCCCCCCTTCTCCCTCATGGGTTAGCCTCATTAGTTTTCAGATTTTAAGACGTTCGGCCCATTAGTTTGGGGTGATTCTAAGACTTTTCACCCCATTTTTGTGTCAATATTAGGACCTTTCGTGCCATTTAGGTGTCGATTTTGTTCTGCAGTTTTAGGAGGAACTGGCCTTCGGCAAGGACATTTTTCTGCCGAAACATGTACAAATTTATCTTGACGGGGGTCGGTGGGGGGGGGGGGGGGGTCTAGGGGGTGATTTTTTTTATTTTTTAAGATTGATGGAGGTCTAGCGAGAAAACTAATACAATAATCAATACACAGTATAAACAAACCGACCAAAATATAATCAATACATAAACAAACCGACCAAAATATACCCCCTACCCCCTTAATTGACCACTTGAGAGTTTCGTTCTATAAGGAAGTTGGAGCCGTGAACATCGATATTAAATAGAAATGCAATAATAATGTACTTTTCTGATGGATAAATGTTATGTTGAATTGGGTTTTATGTATTTATATATGTGCCACGACCGTAATTCAGCTGTATATACTGTTAAATATCGTTGTCTACAACTCCAACTTCCTTATAGCCTGAAACTCGCAAGTGGTCAACTGACTAGTCCCTACAAACATATTTCAACACTCTTCACCTCATCCTTCACCTTTCTTACTTTTCCACCTCCACTACCCAGAATAAAGGCGATGTCACACGAGCGCTTTTTCCGTCAACTTTCCAAGAGCAAGTTTTTTCTCGTAACGTTGTGTGGTTTTTTCGCATTGGAATCGGAAACTATATCGAAGGTAGATTACGTTAGATACTGTAATTTTCCAGGAACTTATATTTTGAAGCTGTCAGACAACAATTGCCCGTAAAAATTGACGGAAAAATAGCTCCTGTGACACCGCCTTAATAGTACAATAAAGCCGTAGCACAAATAACGTGGCTAACAAAAAAAAAAACACACACACTAATTCACCTGGTCCATCCACTAATCAACACCATAAAAAATAATTTTGTTATTAAATCATATTAAATCCATATTATACCGGCGACGGCTTATTCGTCACATTCTGGCAATTATTAGACGATTTTATTCAGTTTAGGAAGGAGATATACCAATTAAGAGGCTACAGACTACCCCCAATCGATACCTTTAGCTACCATATATCCTTCCTAAGCTTCATAAAATTGCCTAAATGCAGCTAAAATTACATTAAATATACGTCACCGATACTGGAAGGGTTATTAATAACCCTTTCAGTATATATTATATATTATTCCTAATACAAGACTATTTTATACAGCTTAGGTAGAATATCTAGCAAAAATGAGGAGCATTCCATCTTAACCCTTTCACGCATTTATGACGCAGAGGTTGTCAGATTAGCAATAAGAAATAGAGTTCTCTCACTCTTATAATTACCGTACCTCTCCAAAATTAGTTTTCTGCCCACAGCTAACTCAAAGACAACTGCAGAGGTTGAAGTAACTAAACTAAAGGTTTCTAATTACCCCTGATGGTAACAAAGGCTTTAAAGTATCCCCAATAGGCTCAAAAATCGTGTCATATGTCGGAGAGGGTTAATGATCCCTTTGACTCCAACATACTCTTTCTAATTTGTATAAACTCGTGTAACAGTTGCCAGAACAACTAGACAGAATGCGTCATGGTATACTCCTTCCATTCGTCTATACATTAGGCTACCATAGCGCAGTTGGAATATATGTACATGCTCAGATTAATATGCAGGATTTGAAACTGCATAATAAATCGTAGGCTTGTTAATATTTCTTTAACTGCCTTGATAGCGTAATGCATAAGTGTGCGGAATTTCGGTGTGAGTATCCTAGGTTCGAGTCCTTGGAGTGCCACATATATTTGTTGATTTCATTAATTGAGTTTAGAAGTGAAGTTAGTTGGTGAACAAATATAGGTTACGAAAATATTTATAAATAAAGAGATAAAAGGTTCAATAACGAAAATAAAATGTGCAAGTCTTGATAACGTAAACGGTGAACCGAACTCTCTCTCTCTCGGGAAGTAAACCTAATTAATTTGGTCTTAACGCAACACCAACCAATTTCTGTTGAAAGTCTCTGAAACTCGAACTTATAAACTTTCCAAAAGAAACATAATTATACACGCTAAAGATATTACAGTTCTTCTTGGGCAAATTCAGTTTTGAAGTAAATTTATCAAAATTACATATCCATGGTACCATCAGATGGTTTGTTATTGCACAGCACTCATATTAAATAACATAATGCAACAATGTCTTAGGGGAGTCCACCTCGCTTTTTGTTTCTCTTTCTCTCCCTCTCTCTTTGGCTTGTATATATTCGGCCCCATTCAGCCTCCTGTTTTAAGACGTTTACCCCCATCCAGGTGTCAATATTTTCCTGGCGAGCGGTAGCGAGCCAGCATATATATATTTATGTTTTTACAGCAAGCTAAATTTGTACATTTTTCGATAGAACAATGTCTCCGGCGAAGCCGGATTTCTCCATACAATGCTGGCTTGCTATCGCTCGCCAGGAAAAAATTGACACCTGGATGGGGATAAACGTCTTAAAACAGTTGGCTGAATGGGGCCGAATGGATACAAGCCAGGGAAAGAGAGAAAAAGAGAAAGATATTAAAAAATCCGGTGACCCCCCTTAAATAACTTAACAATATATTACGAGGCAACATATTTGAGTGACCTCTACCAATATCATACGTAACAAAAACAAATATTTACATTGTCAGCCGGATCCAACAATATATAATTCCGGTTGACTGCATCGTAATCTGTAACAACGTTAATTCAATTTCATTTCCGACTACATCATCTCCTTTCTGTTATTGTTGTTCTCGCTTACTATGACATCTCTCTCTCTCTCTTTCTAACACACACACACACACACACACACACACAAATCCTTTAAGGGGGTTGTATCCATTCGGCCCCATTCAACCTACTGTTTTAAGATGTTTATCCCCATCCAGGTGTCGATTTATACCTGGCGAGAGATAGCGAGCCATCATATTTTGGATAATGAGTTAGACAGCTGGCTAAATTTGTATGTTTTTCGATGGAAAAATTTCTCCGGCAATGCCGGATTTCTCCATAAAATGGTGGCTCGCTATCGCTTGCCACGACAAAATCGACACTTGGATGGGGATAACTGGCTTAAAACAGTAGGCTGAATGGGGCCGAATAGATACAACCCAGAGAGAGAAAAAAAAACAAAAACAGGTGACCCTCTTTAATTCCACTCTTCGCCTCTCCCCAACCAATCCTCCCACAGTCAACCCCCAGCTCTCCAGTCCCCTTCTGTGGATACTTTAGAATTCAATCAGCCCCATACACTCATCGTACCATTGATTATGTCCCTCCCTTCCCCAGTACATCAGTCCTCACTATCAGTCACTTTCAATGGTCTAGAACTCTAGACCATTTCAAGTCCTTTCAAATCCTTTACCCTCAACACACCTTTGTATGTAAGGCAGCGTATCATCTCTCTCTATCTCTCTCTCTCTCTCTCTCTCTCTCTCTATATATATATATATATATATATATATAAAACACATCCGCCCAGACGGCACTACACATACTAATTATTTCCTTGTTTAAGCCAGGACAAAATTTAATTATGTGGGTTAGCCAGAATGTCCGGGGGCCGAGTAAAAAATCCTTGAAAATATTTTTACAAAAAGTATAATGACGGAATAAAGAATATATAAGGTATTATACTTCTTGATATTATCACCCTAATAAATTAATAGACTATATTTGACTCTGCTGTGGATTACCCAAAGTGTACCGGTGCTGTATTATCCTGTAACTGATTCGTGTCAAAGTTCAATGAAATACTGGTGGGGTTTACAAAACAAAATAGACATGATTTTGTGTGGTGCAAACAGGCCAAATTCTTCTATAAAGTGGGTACCGGTATTTAAAACCTCACCTTTTAATCTGCTTTTGGTTAAATATATGTTTGGAGTATAATTAAACACAGAGTACAGGACATAATGATGGTCGATGCTTGTTCAATGTAGAGCAAGCATATGGTCTGTAGTACTGATATATATAATTATTTACCACTTCACTTTACAAATATTATATCGATATATAATAAACATACGGCAACGAAGGTTTTTGTAGTGTATATGTACTAAAGGACTCTACCTATCAATTATAATATATACTGTATATATATATATATATATATATATATATATATATATATATATATATATATATATATATATATATACTGTATATATATATATATATATATATATATATATATATAATGGCTTGGATGAACCTCTCTCGAGTCACAGGCTAATAAAACTGAATGAAATATGATTATGGTACACACGTAATATTGTGATAGCTTTATTGTACTGGTAGGCCTCACAAGTATACTTATAGGAATTATATAAGTTTAGCTGAAAGATATATTGTTATGAAGCAGTACGGTACAACTAGAACAATATAACAATAAACTCTACCTCTCTCCATCACACACACACACACATACATACACCTACACACACACACACACACACACACACCTACAATATAACAATAAACTCTACCTCTCTCCATCACACACACACACATACATACACCTACATACACACACACACACAATATAACAATAAACTCTACCTCTCTCCATCACACACACACATACACCTACACACACACACACACACACACCTACAATATAACAATAAACTCTACCTCTCTCCATCACACACACACATACATACACCTACACACACACACACACACACACACACACCTACAATATAACAATAAACTTTACCTCTCTCCATCACACACACACATACATACACCTACACACACACACACACAATATAACAATAAACTCTACCTCTCTCCATCACACACACACACATACATACACCTACACACACACACACACACACACACACACCTACACAGAGACAGAGACACACACACACACACACACACATACACCAACACAAACATTATTTCCGGCCTCTGACGTTTACACTGTCAATATTGAGGCAACGAAGCATCAACAATATTCACGTCAACTCAGACAAAATATGACAGTACGATGATTGACTCTAATATTGGGATCTACTGTACTTGTTTACTGAACATGTTGTTAAGGGGAGATTTCCACTTGTATTGAGGGATTGTTTTCTGGATCCCTTTCTCCCTCATGTTTAGCCCCATTGCTTTTGAGATTTTAAGACTTTCGCCCCATTAGTTTAACGATCTTAAGAACTTTCGCCCCATTTCTGTCAATTTTAAGACCTTTCGTGCCAATTAGGTGTCGATTTTCTCCTGGCGAGCGATAGCAAGCCTGTAATGTAAGAGGAACCGGCCTTCGGCCTTGACATTTTTCTACCGAAAAATTTACAAATTTATCTTGAAAGGGCTATAGGGGGTGTAATCGTAAGCTTGATGGAAATATAGGGAACAAACTAAAAACCTCCCCTTAACCCCTTCAACACGATGACGTAATTTAGTTCACATTCTGGTTGCCATTAGATGATTTTCTTTAGTTTATAATCTACCTCTAGGACTCCAAGAGCTAAAAACGATATCGATAAAGTCTCCGAATAGCACAGGTTCTTCTTAGTCTCCGAATAGTCTCCGAATAGTCTCCGAATAGCACAGGTTCTTCTTAAACTGCATAAAATCGTCCAATGTTAGCCATGGAGTCAAGGGTAAAAAGACGTCAATCGTGCTGAAGGGGTGAATTAAATCTTAAAAGAGTAGGAGTGTTGAAGGCATTTGTTTTATTTACTATTGCAAAGGATCAACAATATGGCTAATCATTAATGGCCAAGGATCAACAATATGGCTAATCATTAATTACCCTTTGCATAGTGTGAGCTCATAGACAATCTCCCCCCACCATTTTCTCTCTCCGTCTCTCTCGTAAGATGTTCGCTTCATACATTTACGAGAGAGAATACATGAAACAAAGACGAGCAGCGTAAAACTATTAAGAATATAATACAATAGAACAAGGACACGATACAGTGAGACGTATTTTAAGGGAGCCCACCTCGCTTTTTTCTCTTTCTCTCCCTCTCTCTTTGGCTTGTATCCATTCGGCCCCATTCAGCCTACTGTTTTAAGACGTTTACCCCCATCCAGGTGTCAATATTTTCCTGGCGAGCGGTAGCGAGCCAGCATATATATATACATTTGTTTTGACAGCAAGCTAAATGTGTAAATTTTTCGATAATAAAATTTCTCCGGCGAAGCCGGATTTCTTCATACAATACTGGCTCGCTATCGCTCACCAGGAACAAATCGACACCTGGATGGGGATAAACGTCTTAAAACAGTTGGCTGAATGGGGCCGAATGGATACAAGCCAGAGAAAGAGAGAAAACGGAGAGAAAGAGAAAAAAAGCAGGTGACCCCCCTTAACCCACTACAAAAGAAGAGAAAGAACATGAGCCAGTATCAAATAACATAACAATAACATAACAATAACATAACAATAACATAACAATAACATAACAATAACATAACAATAACATAGGTATAACATAGGTATAACATAACAATAGCATAGGTATAACATAACAATAACATAGGTATAACATAACAATAGCATAGGTATAACATAACAATAACATAGGTATAACATAACAATAACATAACAATAACATAGGTATAACATAACAATAACATAACAATAACATAGGTATAACATAGGTATAACATAACAATAACATAGGTATAACATAACAATAACATAGGTATAACATAACAATAACATAGGTATAACATAACAATAACATAGGTATAACATAACAATAACATAGGTATAACATAACAATAACATAACAATAACATAGGTATAACATAACAATAACATAGGTATAACATAACAATAACATAGGTATAACATAACAATAACATAGGTATAACATAACAATAACATAGGTATAACATAACAATAACATAGGTATAACATAACAATAACATAGGTATAACATAACAATAACATAGGTATAACATAACAATAACATAGGTATAACATAACAATAACATAACAATAACATAGGTATAACATAACAATAACATAGGTATAACATAGGTATAACATAACAATAACATAGGTATAACATAACAATAACATAGGTATAACATAACAATAACATAGGTATAACATAACAATAACATAGGTATAACATAACAATAACATAACAATAACATAGGTATAACATAAACACCTTTTGAACCGGCGATTTTTTTTTTTTTTTTTAGTGTTATTCTTGCTATATTTAGACGCCGTAGTGCAGTTTAACTTAAGGGGAGGCAGACCGTTTGTTTGGTCTATTCATTCATTTATTCGTATATTATTTTAGTTTCCTCGCTAGACCTCCATCAAGCTTAGAAAACACGCCCTAAATCCCCTTTTCTACCTTCGGTAGAAAAATGTACAGGCCGAAGGCCGGTTCCTCTTAAAATTGCAGGCTCGCTATCGCTCGCCAGGAAATAATCGACACCAAAATGGCACGAAAGGTCTTAAAATTGACAACGAAATGGGGCAAAAGGTGTTAAAATCGCCAAACTAATGGACCGAACGTCTTATAATGTCAAAACAAATGGGGCTTATCACGAGGGAGAAAAGGGACCAGACAAACGATCTGCCTCCCTTTAAGAAGGATCTGTGGTAGTAAATATCATACACAATAACCAGGAAAGACGACAATGTAAACAAGGGAAGACTGATGTAAACAATGTCATACACAATAACAGGGAAAGACGACAATGTAAACAAGGGAAGACTGACGTAAACAATGTCATACACAATAACAGGGAAAGACGACAATGTAAACAAGGGAAGACTGATGTAAACAATGTCATACACAATAACAGGGAAAGACGACAATGTAAACAAGGGAAGACACGTAAACAATGTCAGACACAATACCAAGGAAAGACGACAATGTAAACAAGGGAAGACTGACGTAAACAATGTCATACACAATAACAGGGAAAGACGACAATGTAAATAAGGGAAGACACGTAAACAATGTCAGACACAATACCAAGGAAAGACGACAATGTAAACAAGGGAAGACTGACGTAAACAATGTCATACACAATAACAGGGAAAGACGACAATGTAAACAAGGGAAGACACGTAAACAATGTCATACACAATAACAGGGAAAGACGACAATGTAAACAAGGGAAGACTGACGTAAACAATGTCAGACACAATAACAAGTAAAGACGACAATGTAAACAAGGGAAGACTGACGTAAACAATGTCAGACACAATAACAAGTAAAGACGACAATGTAAACAAGGGAAGACTGACGTAAACAATGTCATACACAATAACAGAGAAAGACGACAATGTAAACAAGGGAAGACTGACGTAAACAATGTCTATCTCTATCTCTATCTCTCTCACTAGTTACTGTACGGTACCAATTAAGACCTCCGTAACACCACTCACTGTCTCGCACCTTCCACCCATTACCTTAATTATCCTCCCTCGCTCGTTCTCTCTCTCTCTCTCTTTATGTTTTACAATCTCTATTTGCATCACTCACTATAGTCTATTCGATGTAAGTAGGCGAGAAATCATGACCTCTTAACCTCTCTAACTCAAAAAGGGCTAGAGAACATTGGCTGTAAATTTCCACATATATTCCTTGACTGAGTCTTCCCAAATGGAGGCAATATTAGCTCGATTACTGTAGTCGTGTTGTAGTTACAGAGGTTAGAGTTCATCATTTCTCGCCTACTTACAGCGAATAGACTATACCTACCTATCGCTCGCTAGCAAGAAATCGACACCTGGATGGGGATAAACGTCTTAAAACAGTTGGCTGAATGGGGCCGAATGGATACAAGCCAGGGAAAGAGAGAAAAGGAGAGAAAGACAAAAACACGGTGACTCCCCTCCCCCCCCCCCTTAATTATACAATAAACATAAAGTGTATATGTGTGTTGTATGTACAGTCGGTCAAAAAAGTATCTGCACCCCTACGCTGATTACCTGGTGTGTACAGCTCGGTAATATACGGCCTAAGTACGGTAGTATAGGTAGGTAGTAGTATAGATGGATATAGCTGCAGGTAGAGATGTCAACCCTACCGAGGTGTACATACCAGATAATCAGCGTAAGGGTGCAGATACTTTTTTGACCGAGTGTACAGTACCAGTATGTGCACAAATATTGACCAAACTTCTTGCAATTTTATTTAGTAATATATTCCGCATTTCATAGCCAATTTGTCTTTGAAGCTTAGATTAAAATTGCATACGTTTTATGCGAAGATCGAGCAAGCTTTTATGAATTTATGAATTCTCATCAAATTGAAGGAGGTTGAAGGATGATGAAAGAAGAGAGAAGAATAATGGTACGATAAAGGGAAGAGGAAGGAGAGAGAGAGAGAGAGAGAGAGAGAGAGAGAGAGAGAGAGAGAGAGAGAGAGAGAGAGAGAGAGAGAGAGAGAGAGAGAGAGAGATGGGATAAGGGGGAAGGGTTTATTTGTTGGTCGATTATTTCATATATCGGTATTTATTATTTCATATACCGGTATTTATTATTTTATATATCGGTATTTATTATTTCATATACCGGTATTTATTATTTCATATATCGGTATTTATTATTTCATATACCGGTATTTATTATTTCATATACCGGCATTTATTATTTCAAATACCGGTATTTATTATTTCAAATACCGGTATTTATTTATTTTTTTATTTTTTTTCCTCCCTAGAATACCATCAAACTTAAAAACACATTCATTCGATCCCCCTCCTAGATTAATTTGTACATTTTTCGGAAGAAGGCCGGTTCTTCCAAAATTACAGGCTCACTATCGTTCGCCAGTAAGAAAAAAATATTGACAAAGAAATGGGGCGAAAGATCTTAAAATCGACAAACTAATGGGCAAACATCTAAAAATCTGAAAACTAATGGGGCTAAATATGAGGAAGAAGGGGGTCTAGACAAACAAACCATCTCCCCTCAAACGCGTGTGATGAAGGAAAACTGGAGAAAGGGCGAGGGGGCGAATACCAATGAAAATGAAGGGAGGGGGCGAATAACAATGAGAATGAAGGGAGGGGCGAATACCAATGAGAATGAAGGGAGGGGCGAATAACAATGAGAATGAGGGAGGGGGCGAATAACAATGAGAATGAAGGGAGGGGCGAATACCAATGAGAATGAAGGGAGGGGCGAATACCAATGAGAATGAAGGGAGGGGCGAATACCAATGAGAATGAAGGGAGGGGCGAATAACAATGAGAATGAAGGGAGGGGCGAATACCAATGAGAATGAAGGGAGGGGCGAATACCAATGAGAATGAAGGGAGGGGCGAATACCAATGAGAATGAGGGAGGGGCGAATACCAATGAGAATGAAGGAGGGGGCGAATACCAATGAGAATGAAGGAAGGGGGCGAATACCAATGAGAATGAGGGAGGGGGCGAATACCAATGAGATGAAGAGGGGCGAATACCAATGAGAATGAGGGAGGGGGCGAATACCAATGAGAATGAAGGAAGGGGGCGAATACAAAGGAAATCAAGCAACAACAGATCTAGTAACCCATCTAGGCTGCTTGTCCTCCAAAACACTGAGGATCAAGTGTCCAAACAGTGGTTTAGAGTGGGTAAGGGAACATTGGAAAGGGAACTACTGCCCTGCCACTAACGTGGCAGGACTAGGAAGTTAGTAGGGGACATATGGGTTAGTAACTGAGGGGAGGATAAAGTTATTCATTTACAAACGCAGTCAGTCGCGGGTTTGATGCGAGATATTTGTCTAGGCGGAATTTAAATGAATCAACGGTGCTGCAGTCTATAACGTCTCGGGGAAGCCCATTCCACAAGTTGACAACTCGATTGAAGAAGAAATTCTTAGATTCGTGTGAGTTAAAAGATTTACCAATAATTTTGCAACCGTTTCCCCCGTGTAATTAGATTGGTCGATAGTGAAGTACTTACTACAGTTCATATTGTCGATGCCTTTGATGATTTTGAACACTTGAATTAAGTCACCTCTTAATCTGCGCTGGGTTAAAGGAAATAGATTTAATTCTCTAAGACGCTCTTCGTATGGTTTGTTCTTTAGGCTAGGTATCATTTTGGTAACTCTACGTTGAACTCGTTCTAGCTTGTTTATGTCTTTTTGGTAATAAGGGCACCAGCATTGAACGCAGTATTCCAGAAGAGGGCGGACTAAGGAATTGTAAAGGGTTAGGATTACGTCTTTGGATTTATGCTCAAATGATCTGCCTATAAAGCCAATTATTTTGTTTGCCTTCTTAACAACTTCTGAACATTGTTGACTCGGTTTTAGGTTACTCGATATTGTTACTCCCAGATCGGTTTCTCGTTTACATTCTTAAGCTGAGTGCCATTCATCGAATAGTTTGCTTTCTCATTTAGGTATCCGATATGTAGTACTTTACATTTATCCGCATTGAAACTCATTTGCCAAATTTGGGCCCAATGTGACAATTTATCTAGATTGTGTTGCATATCGTCAACTTCATCTTTTGAGAGTACGCTATTTGCAATTTTTGTATCGTCAGCAAATTTTGAGATTGTACAGGTGAGACCCTCATCTATATAGTTGATGTAAATTAGAAAGAGAATTGGTCCTAGTACCGATCCCTGGGGTACCCCGCTACTTACATTGGTTCATTTAGATGCCTTACCGTTTATGACTACTCTTTGTTTTCTGTCGCTGAGCCAATTTTCTATCCATTTCAACACACCATCTTGTATTCCATGCGCTTTTAGTTTTAGCAGTAAACGTTTGTGGGGAACTTTGTCAAAGGCCTTTTGAAAATCAAGGTATATAATATCTACAGTTTTACTCTCATCGTAGAGGTTGAGGATATCGTGGAAGAAGTCTAAGAGGTGCCAATGAGAATGAGGGAGGGGGCGAATACCAATGAGAATGAAGGAAGGGGGCGAATACCAATGAGAATGAGAGAGGGGGAAAATACCAATGAGAATGAAGGAAGGGGGCGAATACCAATGAGAATGAGGGAGGGGGCGAATACCAATGAGAATGAAGGAAGGGGGCGAATACCAATGAGAATGAGGGAGGGGGCGAATACCAATGAGAATGAGGGAGGGGGCGAATAACAATGAGAATGAGGGAAGGGGCGAATACCAATGAGAATGAGGGAGGGGGCGAATAACAATGAGAATGAGGGAAGGGGGGAGATACCAATGAGAATGAGGGAAGGGGCGAATACCAATGAGAATGAGGGAAGGGGGGAGATACCAATGAGAATGAGGGAAGGGGCGAATACCAATGAGAATGAGGGAGGGGGCGAATACCAATGAGAATGAGGGAGGGGGCGAATAACAATGAGAATGAGGGAAGGGGCGAATACCAATGAGAATGAGGGAGGGGGCGAATAACAATGAGAATGAGGGAAGGGGCGAATACCAATGAGATGAGGGAGGGGCGAATAACAATGAGAATGAGGAAGGGGGGAGATACCAATGAGAATGAGGAAGGGGCGAATACCAATGAGAATGAGAAGGGGGAGATACCATAATAGAGTAGGAAATACCAATAAGAATGAGGGAAGAGGGAAGATACCAATGAGAATGAGGGAAGAGGGAAGATACCAATGAGAATGAGGGAGGGGCGAATATAAATGAGAATGAGGGAAGGGGGAAGATACCAATGAGAATGAGGGAAGAGGGAAAATACCAATGAGAATGAGGGAAGAGGGAAGATACCAATGAGAATGAGGGAAGGGGGAAGATACCAATGAGAATGAGGGAAGAGGGAAGATACCAATGAGAATGAGGGAAGGGGGAAGATACCAATGAGAATGAGGGAAGAGGGAAGATACCAATGAGAATGAGGGAAGGGGGGAAGATACCAATGAGAATGAGGGGGAAGATACCAATGAGAATGAGGGAAGAGGGAAGATACCAATGAGAATGAGGGAAGGGGGGAAGATACCAATGAGAATGAGGGAAGGGGGGAAGATACCAATGAGAATGAGAAAGGATGATGGAAGGATAGAGAGGATGATTAAACAAAATAAAAACCCCAAAACCGCCCTTCTAGATAATTTTGTACATTTTTCGGCTGTCCAACCCGTCCTCCAGGGCCCATACCAGACTATAGCCGTGGTCGTTTCGCTCGCAGCCACATTCTTCTCAAGTTGAGAGTCGATTCACCCACTCCTAACCTAACCTGAAATACCATGCCATAATGCTAAAGTTAAACTAATAGGAAAAAATTACTTGTGGGCGAAATAACCAGTGAGGAAGGAAATAAAAACTTGGTGAAAAAAAAACGTGGGCGAAAAGTCATGTAGACGAAATATCATAAGGGTGAAATAACTAGCATGGGTGAAAATTCATGTGAGCGAAATAACTTGTGGGCAAAATAACTAGTGTGGGCGAAAAGTCACGGGAGCGAAAGAACTTGTGTGTGAAATAACTTGTAGGCGAAATATTTTGTGGGCGAAGTAACTTGTGGGCGAAATAACTAGCATAGCCGAAAAGTCATGTAGGCGAAATATCATGAGGGGAAATAACTTGCGGGCGAAATATCAAGAGGGTTAAATAATTTGCGAGGCGAAATAACTAGCGTGGCCCAAAAGTCCTGTACAGTAGGCGAAATATCAAGAGGACGAAATAACTCGTGGGTAAAATCATTTGTGGGCGAAATAACTTGTGGGCGAAATAACTAGTGTGGGCGAACGGACTTGCAAGCGAAGTAACACGTGGGACCGAAAAGATGAGTGGGCGAAAAAACCCATGATCGTCTATAGCAGGTAGCCCCGGATGCAAAAAGTACTGCAACCACCTTACTGCCAAAAATCGTATACATTTGAGAGATAATTGCATATATCTGAACATGTTTAAGATATAAAACGAAGAACAAAAGATAATAGATGCCTGAAAACTATTGAGAACTGTATATATATAAATGTATTCGTCTTTAAATCATATACTTTTTTTCATTTGCGTAGTCGGCAAACTTCTGAATCCGACTGTATAGGTGATGACAGGGCCGATTTTCCGCTCCAACGCCTTTGGTTTGTTGTGTACTAAATGGTGGGTCATTAGGGGCGTGTCGGACCAGCAGGGTGCCCAGGGACCGGCCAAACTCACCCTTATGAACCGTCCATAGAGGCGAGAGTACCCTGGCCCACACCACCCCAGGCCGTGTTCACCCCTCCATCACCTGGGCGGCTTCATTGGGAGACCGACCCACAACTTGGGTGGTCTGAAAAGCTGGACTAAAGACGAGGATTTTAAGGCATTTCTACCCGATTTTAACACGATTTTAGTACCTTATCTCCAAGAAACCCACATTATTTGTACATTTCGCTTTTAATTTCACCCCTAAAGCTATTAATAATCCTCCAATGGACCAAAATCCACTTGACGTCTTCATCGGCCGCCCATTTCACACCCTGACACCTTGCGTTTGTTTTGCGGTTAGGGAGGGCGTTCCCAACCCCGCGGGGCGCCACCGGGTACGCCAAAACCACCTTATGACGCGGGGATAAAGGTCAAAATGGCTTGGAGTTTCTGGAGGTTTTGTGGCAGTCGAAATAAATCAGTGTCGAGGTAATCTGACTCTTGTGCCGTGGGGATAGAGGTCATAATTGCTCGGCCTAGCTGGAGATCTTATACCAGTAGAAATTAAATCAGTGTCAAACTAAACTGACTCTTATGCAGCGGTCATAGAGGTAATAATTGCTCAGCTTTGAATAGAGATCTTATACCATATACTGTGGGGATAGAGATTGAAGAAATTAGGCTTACATTCGTTAGACGCAGAATTCGAGGGGATATTATAGAGGTGTTCAAGTGGGTTAGTGGGATTAACAAAGGGGACATGAAAGATGTACTAAATTCGAGGGGATATGATAGAGGAGCCCAAGTGGGTTAGTGTGATTATTAAAGGGGACATGAAAGATGTACTAAAGCTCAGTAATTGCGAAAGAACTCGAACAAATGGTTTCAAATTAGATAAATTTCGTTTCAGAAAAGATATAGGCAAATATTAGTTTGGTAACAGAGTTGTAGATAGGTGGAATAGGATACCAAGTGCTATAGTGGGATCAAGAACGATAGAGAGCTTTAAGATAAAATTAGATAGGCATATGGACGAGATGGGTTGGGTGTGAGGGGGATCTGCCGGGTGTGGGCCAATCGGCGCTCTGCCGATCCCCGTTTTCTGACCTCTGACCGTTTTGGTGAGGTCGGTCCTCATGGTATTAGCGAGCTGGGCCTATAAATAGGCCTTGTAAATTGGGGTTGGGTGTGAGAAGGATATGCCTTGTGTGGGCCAATCGGCTTTCTGCAGACTTCCATTTTCTTATATTCTTATGATTGAATAGGAGGCTAGGGAGTCAATAGCTGATACGAAAATACATTGCGTGATTAAGAAATGATTGAGAGGACTCCAACGGAAATTCCAAATGTTACGAAATAAAAAGCATAATAGACATGGAATGATAAAACACATGTATTTCTTATTATACAAAAAAGTCATAAATAAAATGAAAAGTGTAGAACTATGTTGAAAAACCTATCTATCTATCTATCTATCTATCTATTTACCCAGGCCCAATCCCCACTTTTCCTATTTTCTTCTTCTTCTTTTTTTCTCTTTTTTTTTGGGGGGGGGGGGGGGCGGGTCGACTCAAGACAGAGCAAGAACAGGGAAAACACAAAACACAACATAAAACAACGAACACACACAGACAAAACACAAATTCACACACTACTGGAGAGAAAGAACGAGATACAGATAGTATATAAACTTGTAGATATAAGGAAAGGAAATCAAGCAACAACAGATCTAGTGACTCTTCTAGGATATAGAACGTAAGAAGGTGACATCATTCACAGGAACTTTCTTTAAGGGGGCCCACCTCGCTTTTTTTCATCTTTCTCTCCTTTTCTCTCTTTCCCTGGCTTATATCCATTCGGCCCCATTCAGCCGACTGTTTTAAGACGTTTACCCCCATCCAGGTGTCAATATTTTCCTGGCGAGCGGTAGCGAGCCAGCATTCATATATTTCTTGTTTACAGCAAGCTAAATTTGTACATTTTTCGATAGAAAAATGTCTCTGGCGAAGCCGGATTTCTCCATACAATGCTGGCTCGCTATCGCTCGCCAGGATGAAATCCTGACACCTGGATGGGGATAAACGTCTTAAAACAGTTGGCTGAATGGTGCCGAATGAATACAAGCGCCAGGGAAAGAGAAAAAAGGAGAGCAAGAGAAACAAAAGAGCTGGTGACCCCCTTTAACCCTTACAGTACCGGTGCTGTCCTTTTAACTTTATCCTGGCTACTATTACACGATTTTATTCAGTTTAAAAAGAGCCTCCAGCATTCAACAGGCTTCGAACTATCTCACTAAACCCTTTTTACTACAGTACCACAAATTCTCTTAAGCTAGATTGTACGAGAGTGAGGTGGAAGGACAGAGAGGGAGATGTAGCCCGAGAGAGAGGTAGGAAGGATGGAGTTTATAAGAAGTGCATGCGTGAAAACGGTGCTGGATGGGAGGAGAGGCGTCGACTGACTGGGGACAGAGGGGGGCGTTTCGTTTGTGGCCACTCCTTTTGGGATCACGGCGTCCGGCAATAGATAGATAGATAGATAGATTATACAGTAAACACCAGTAATATACAAGTCACAGGAGATATATTAACATGGTATACGGAGTGCCACATGTATTTGTTGATTTCATTAAGGGGAGGTCTCCACTTGAGGGATTTTTTTCTTGACCCCTTTCATCCCTCATGGTTAGCCCCATTGCTTTTGAGATTTTAAGACGTTCGCCCCATTAGTTTGGCGATTTTAGGAACCCTCGCCCCATTTCTGTCAATTTTAAGACCATTCGTGCCATTTAGGTGTCGATTTTTTCCTGGCGAGCGATAGCGAGCCTGTAATTTAAGGGGAATCGGCCTTCGGCCGGGACATTTTTCTACCGAAAAATGTACAAATTTATCTTGAAAGGGGGTCTAGGGGGAGTAATTTTAAGTTTGATGGAAGTCTAGGGAATCAACTAAAAACCTCCCCTTAATTGAGTTTAGATGTGAGGTTGGTTGGTGTAAAAAACATAATTCATTCTGGTTCAGGAGCAATTTATAGCGAGGCCTTCCTGAGGGTTAATTGTCCCATTAATTACTCCTTCCATTCGTCTATCCATTAGGCTACCATAGAGCAGTTGGAATATATGTACATGCTCAGATTAATATGCAGGATTCGAAACTGCATAATAAATCGTAGGCTTGTCCATATTTCTTTAACTGTCTTATTAGCGTAATGCATAGTGCGCGGAATTTCGATGTGAGTATCCTGGGTTCGAGTCCTCGGAGTGCCACATGTATTTGTTGATAATACGGTAACTATACTCTGTTTCTGTACTACTGGCGGTAAAATGCAAAGTTTCCATCAAGATGTCCTGGTTATTTTGAAGATCTTGTAGTGAAATATGGTGTTAATTATATAAACTTAATCTTAATATGATGCAGAGACATAGTAGTTTCATATTTTTCCATTTAACCCTTTGAAGCTCTGACGCGTTTTAGCAGGTTATTTTGGCTATCAGTTTATTTTGGCTATCATTAGACGATTTTATGCAGTTTAGGAAGGATCTGTGGGTATTAAAAGGGTAAATACTATCTCAATCAACCCTTTGACTTCCATATACCGTTACTAATCTGAATAAAATCGTCTAATAGTAGCCGGAAACAGAACAGAAGCGCGTATTGGAGCTTGAAAGGGTTAATATCGAGAAATTAGCTGCTAAGGGATTCAATTTATCGTCAGCTGAAAGGAAACAGAGCATAGTGAACAAAATAAATGGTTAGAAGCTTCCAAAAACAACACAAAGGTATCATCAAATATCTCTGCCGCAAAAGGGGGTCATCAGTCAAGGATGAGAGACAGGGTGACAGATGAGGCAAGGACACGGAGACCAGAGAAACAACAAAACAAAGACACACAGACCACACAAGCAACATTAGACAAAGAAACAAACAAAACAAAGACACACACAGACCACACAAGCAACATCAGACAGAGAAACAACAAAACAAAGACACATAGACTACACAAGCTACATCAGACTAAGAACAACAAAGAAACAAAACAAAGACACACAGACCAACACAAGCAACATCAGACAAAGAACAACACAGACAGAAACAAAACAAAGACACACAGACCAACCAGCAACATCAGACAAAGAACAACAAAGAAAGAAACAAAACAAAGACACACAGACCAACCAAGCAACATCAGAGAAAGAACAACAAAGACAGAAACAAAACAGACACACAGACCAACCAAGCAACATCAGACAAAGAACAACAAAGAAAGAAACAAAACAGACACACAGACCAACCAAGCAACATCAGACAAAGAACAACAAAGAAAGAAACAAAACAAAGACACACAGACCAACCAAGCAACATCAGACAAAGAACAACACAGACAGAAACAAAACAAAGACACACAGACCAACCAAGCAACATCAGACAAAGAACAACAGAGAAAGAAACAAAACAAAGACACACAGACCAACCAAGCAACATCAGACAAAGAACAACAGAGAAAGAAACAAAACAAAGACACACAGACCAACCAAGCAACATCAGACAAAGAATAACAAAGAAAGAAACAAAACAGACACACAGACCAACCAAGCAACATCAGACAAAAAACAACAAAGAAAGAAACAAAACAAAGACACACAGACCAACCAAGCAACATCAGACAAAGAACAACAAAGAAAGAAACAAAACAAAGACACACAGACCAACCAAGCAACATCAGATTTTTTTTTTTTTTTTTTTTTTTTTTATAAACATGAGCCAGCCAACAGAAGAGATGTGGCCGGTCAGAGTGAAGAGCCGCGGAGTGAAGCCAAGAGTGAATGACACCTACTGGAAGTGTGGCAGGAGTAGTGAATGAGGGAGGAAGAATGGAGGGAAGGATAGCTCCGAGGGAGGAAGGATGGAGGGAAGGATAGCACCGAGGGATGAAGGATGGAGGGAAGGATAGCACCGAGTGATGAATGGTGAATGAGGGAGGAAGGATGGAGGGAAGGATAGCATCCAGGGAAGAAGACTCAAGGGAGGTGAGCAGGACGTGAGCTGATTGGTAAAATAATTTATGGAAAGAGCCAAGCCGAAAAGAAGGTGGATCAACAATGGTCGGGAAGTGAAGCGAGGTTAGGTGGGCGGGAAGAAAGAAACCATGAATCTGATTAAGGCCAGATTTCTACTTGATATATATATATATATTTTTTTTTTTTTTTTTTTAGTATAATGGACGTAATGTTGTACTTCCCCAGACTGTCTGGCTGAACAGTCCCTAGTCCAGTAGACCGAAGCCGTTTCAGATGATCGGGCCCCCGAAGGGGCCAGGGTGAGATGAAATCTGTCTCTGAGAGGGCAGAGGGGGAAGGGATCATCAGCCCACAGGCTTGCATCCCCTGGCCAATGCCTCCAACATCCGAAGCCCCCCTTGTAGTGCCACCCAATTGGGCGATCCCGCCAGCAACTAGAAGGAAAAGTAGTACAGTAAAAGAGACAGACAGAACCGGCTAAGGTTGGGTAGAGGATGCCAAACCCCACTCTGGATAGGACCAGCCCTCGCCCCTAAACGTAATGTTGTTAGTGATAGTGGTGGTAGTGATGCAGGTTATGGTGTTGGTGGTAAAAGGGTTTTATGTGTTGGAGGTGTGATATGCTAAGTACCGGTAGGTTAATTACCAGAATGGTGAAGGTAATTGAATGTAACTAATCTGGGAAACGAAACCTAAGAGAGAGAGAGAGTGAGAGTGAGAGTGAGAGAAAGAGAGAGAGAGAGAGAGAGAGAGAGAGAGAGAGAGAGAGAGAGAGAGAGAGAGAGAGAGAGAGAGAGAGAGAAGATGGGGTGGGAAGAGAGGGAATGATGAGGTGAGAAAAGAGTTAAGGGGAGATGGGCTATGTAATTGTTAATTTATACATCTTTGTATCGTTTCTTTTAGCTTCCTCCCTAGACCTTCATCAAGCTTAGTAAAACGCCCCCTACACCCCCCTTCAAGATAAATTTGTACATTTTTCGGTAGAAAAATGTCCCGGCCAAAGGCCGGTTCTAAGCTTGATGAAGAAATAGCCAGGAAACTAAAAAAATGCATTAATAAATACATACAGTAAATAGACCAAAAAACAAGCACTACCCCCTTAACCCCTTCTGTACCGCGACATCCTTCCAGTTTTATTCTAGCTATATTTTGACGATTTTTTTGCAACTTGGAGAGGATTATATGAAAGCAAAAAGGATGCATTGAGATAGTCTGTAGCCTTTCATTTGGTAGACGCCCTTCCTAAGCTGAATGAAATCGTCTAATGGTAGCCAGAATAAAAATTAAAAGACGTCGCCGGTATAGAAGGGGTTAAGAGAGAGTTGGGGGGGGGGGGGGGGGAGGACATGGGAGGAGATCAGTGGTGGAGACAGGGGCAGTAAATCAATGACAACACCACGGGCGAGACACCAAGGACTATACCAAGAGGAATTCAGGCTGGGACAAAGTATACAAATGTATCTATCTATCTAGCCTATCTATTCACGCCCATTCCAAAACAAAACATTTATTTATTTATTTATTTATTTATTTATTTTTGTTACTGGGGGTGGCCGACTCGAGACAGAGCCCGAGTAGGGAACAAAAATAATGAAAACAAAATAGACAGAATGAATGTAAACACCGTGTGAAGAGGAGCACTTTATTGACAACGTTTCGCATATAGCTTCATTGGCGTGATGAAGCTAACTGCGAAACGACGTTATCAATAAAGTGCTCCTCCTCTCACGGTGATTATATTCAAAGCAAACACAAGTCACGAAACAAGAGTGTAAAGCCGGTAGCCTATCACACGAGAGCTTTTATACTCAACATTCGGTGATCAAAAATTTTCTGGCAACATTTCTGGAATATTTTGCTCTGGTATCGGAAACTAGACTGATGATAGATGAATTTAGGTGGCGGGAATGTTTTAAAAGTTGACCTCCTAAGCTGCCAGACCAGTGTTAAGGATAAATATTGAGGGAAAAAGCACTCGTGTGATACCGGCTTAACAAATACAATACAAGAAACTCTACTTTTGGCTATAGCTTAACCCTTTCAAGCTCCAATACGCGTTTTTGTTCTGTTTTCTGGCTACTATTAGACGATTTTATTCAGATTAGTAACGGTATATGGAAGTCAGAGGGTTGATTGAGTTAGTATTTACCCTTTTAATACCCACAGATACTTCCTAAGCTGCATAAAATCGTCTAATGATAGCCAAAATAAACTGCTAAAACGCGTCAGAGCTTCAAAGGGTTTTTATTTGCACCCACCACCTCCAGCACCGAGCTAACGGAATGTAAAACATGGACTTGCTAAGAGATAACTGATGGGGCTAAACATGAGGAAGAAAGGGGATGGTCAGAAAAACGACCCATCTCTCCCCTTAAGGAGGGATGGGCCGGTTTTCTGGACCACTTTCTCCCTTTAGCCCCATTAGTTTTCAGATGTTAAGATGTTTGCCCCATTAGTTAGTCGATCTTGAGACCATTCACCCCATTTCTTCGTCAATATTTAGACCTTTCGTGCTATTTATGTGTCGATTTTTTCCCTGGCGAACGATAGTGAGCCTGTAATGTTGGAAGAATCGGCCTTCGGCCGGGACATTTTTCTACCGAAAAATGTACAAATTAATCTAGAAGGGGGATCTAATGGATGTTGTTGTTAAATTTGATGGAGATCTAGGGAGGAAACTAGAAAAATAATGAATACATGCAAAAATCACCCAAAAGGTGAACCATCCCCCCTAAGTACAATACAAGAAACTCTACTCTTGGCTATAACTTAATTACACCCACTACCTCCAGCACCGAGCTAACGGAGTATAAAACATGGGCTTGCTAAGAGATAACTAATGGGGCTAAACATGAGGAAGATAGGGGACCACAAAAACGACCCATCTCCCCTTAAGGGAGGATGGTTCACTTTTTGGGATTTTGTTTGCATGTATTCATTATTTTTCTAGTTTCCTCCCTAGACCTCAATCAAATTTAACAACAACATCCATTAGATCCCCCTTCTAGATTAATTTGTACATTTTTCGGTAGAAAAATGTCCCGGCCGAAGGCCGATTCTTCCAACATTACAGGCTCACTATCGTTCGCCAGGGAAAACATCGACACCTATATAGCACGAAAGGTCTAAATATTGACGAAGAAATTGGGCGAAAGGTCTTAAAATCGACTAACTAATGGGGCAAACATCCTAACATCTGAAAACTAATGGGGCTAAACATGAGGGAGACAGTGGGACCAGAAAACGACCCATCCCCCCTTAAGTCCAACATAAGAAACTCTATACTCTTGGCTATAGCTTTACACCCACTGAATCCTTTATAGGGGGAGGTAGTGGTGGCATTTTTCTGGACCCCCTTCTCCCTCATGTTTAGCCTATTAGTTTTGAGATGTTAACCCTTTCAAGCTCCAATACGCGTTTCTGTTCAGTTTTCTGGCTACTATTAGACGATTTTATTCAGATTAGTAACGGTATATGGAAGTCAAAGGGTTGATCGAGATAGTATTTACCCTTTTAATACCCACAGATCCTTCCTAAGCTGCATAAAATTGTCTAATGGTAGCCAAAATAAACTGCTAAAACGCATCAGAGCTTCAAGGAGTTAAGACGGTCTACAACTCGATCACTGCTTCATCACTCGCCATCACACCACTCTCAGGATTCACCATCACCATTAATTATTATTATTATTATTATAACCTTTTTCTGTACCTGCGACGTCTGTTATATTATATTTCAGCTATATTAAGACCATTTTATGCAGCTTAGGAAAGATCTGTGGTAGTTAAAAGGGTTGAGTGATGTAGTTTAAAACCTTATAATAGCTAGAGACCATTCCTAAACTGAATCATGAGCATACTACTCAACATAGCCACACAACTCACCAATACCCTTCCCCAACCCATTGACAATCATCACACAACACCACTTTGCACCCAGCACTACACCATACACCCTCACCACCACCAACACCACTTTGCACCCAACACTACACCATACACCCTCACCACCACCAACATCATCACTTTGCACCCAACATTACACCATACACCCTCACCAGAACACCATCACCACCACAAACACCACTTTGCACCCAGCAGTACACCATACACCCTCACCAGAACACCAACACCACCACCAACATCATCACTTTGCACCCAACAGTACACCATACACCCTCACCAGAACACCATCACCACCACCAACACCACTTTGCACCCAGCAGTACACCATACACCCTCACCAGAACACCATCACCACCACCAACACCACTTTGCACCCAACAGTACACCATACACCCTCACCAGAATACCATCACCACCACCAACACCACTTTGCACCCAGCACTACACCATACACCCTCACCAGAACACCAACACCACCACCAACACCACTTTGTACCCAGCACTACACCATACACCCTCACCAGAACACCAACACCACCACCAACACCACTTTGTACCCAGCACTACACCATACACCCTCACCAGAACACCATCACCACCACCAACACCACTTTGTACCCATCACTACACCATACACCCTCACCAGAACACCATCACCACCACCAACACCACTTTGCACCCAGCACTACACCATACACCCTCACCAGAACACCATCACCAACACCACTTTGTACCCAGCACTACACCATACACCCTCACCATCACCACCACCAACACCACTTTGCACCCAGCACTACACCATACACCCTCACCAGAACACCATCACCACCACCAACACCACTTTGCACCCAGCACTACACCATACACCCTCACCAGAACACCATCACCACCACCAACACCACTTTGCACCCAGCACTACACCATACACCCTCACCAGAACACCATCACCACCACCAACACCACTTTGTACCCAGCACTACACCATACACCCTCACCAGAACACCATCACCACCACCAACACCACTTTGTACCCAACACTACACCATACACCCTCACCAGAACACCATCACCACCACCAACACCACTTTGCACCCAGCACTACACCATACACCCTCACCAGAACACCATCACCACCACCAACACCACTTTGTACCCAGCACTACACCATACACCCTCACCAGAACACCAAAACCACCACCAACACCACTTTGTACCCAGCACTACACCATACACCCTCACCAGAACACCATCACCACCACCAACACCACTTTGTACCCAGCACTACACCATACACCCTCACCAGAACACCATCACCACCACCAACACCACTTTGTACCCAGCACTACACCATACACCCTCACCAGAACACCAACACCACCACCAGCACCTCCTTGGGGCTACGTTCAATAAAATTGAAAAGATTCACCCACCCCCTCCCCCTCCCCCACCCCCTCCTCCTCCGAACCCAGACCCCCTAATGTTCCAGTGTTGGGCTCTTTTCTTACACTTGATTCACCCACCCCACCCCCTCCCCCTCCCCCACCCCTCCCCCTCCTCCCCCTCCTCCTCCGAACCCAGACCCCCTAATGTTCCAGTGTTGCGCTCTTTTTTCTTACACTTGATTCACCCCCCCCACCCCCCCCTCCCCCTCCCCCACCCCCTCCCCCTCCCCCTCCTCCTCCGAACCCAGACCCCCTAATGTTCCAGTGTTGGGCTCTTTTTTCTTACACTTGATTCACCCACCCCCACCCCCCCCCCTCCCCCACCCCCTCCCCCTCCCCCTCCTCCTCCGAACCCAGACCCCCTAATGTTCCAGTGTTGGGCTCTTTTTTCTTACACTTGATTCAGAAACACCGCATATTATTATATTCGTTACTCATCTTTCAGTACAAGCCCCAACTCTCTGGGAAATGATGTAGCGGTTATATACCTGTATTCATTAATTATGTATTTATTATAAACACATTATTTAATAGTAAAGCCGAATATCTGCACCATTAATTAAATATCCAATATATGTCCAATATATTTAGAAAGTGGAATATACATTGTTGAAGGCAGATAACTTAAGGGGAGATTTCCACTTCAGGGATTTTTTTCTTGACCCCTTTCTCCCTCATGTTTAGCCCCATTGATTTTGAGATTTTAAAACGTTCGCCCCATTTATGAAGAACTTTCGCCCCATTTCTGTCAATTTTAAGACCTTTCGTGCCAATTAGGTGTCGATTTTGTCCTGGCGAGCGATAGCGAGCCTGTAATTTAAGAGGAAGCGGCCTTCGGCCGGGACATTTTTCTACCGAAAAATTGTACAACTTTATCTTGAAAGGGGGTCTAGGGGGTGTAATCGTAAGCTTGAAGGAAGTCTAGGGAACAGAGTAAAAACCTCCCCTTAAATCGTGCCCTGAGTTCTGATTAGTTATATCGAAATACTGCACTAAGCCGTTACAACGACATATTTCATGCTGAATTCCTCTGGCTCATCAACTGCAATGTAATATGCAGAAGGAATGAAACGCAATTGCTACTGTATACCGAACACAGCAAATATACAGCATAGCAACAGGTTAGGTCTGATTAAGGGGAGGTTGCTAGTGTGTTGTTTAGACCTCCATCAAGCTTAAAATTACATCCCCTAGACCCCCTTTCAAGATCATTATGTACATTTTTCTACCCGAAGGTCGATTCCTCTTAAGTTACAGGCTCGCTATCGCTCGCCAGGAAAAAATCGACACCTAAATGGCACGAAAGGTCTTAAAATTGACAGAAATTGGGCGAAAGTTATTAAAATCGTCAAACTAATGGGGCAAACGTCTTAAAATCTCAAAAGCAATGTGGCTAAATATGAGGGAGAAGGAAGTTCGAAAAAAAAATCCCTCTAGTGGAAACCTCCCCTTAATATTGGCTGCCATATCCAGTCGCCTTAACCCCTTCTATACCGGTGACATCTTTTTAACTTTATTTTGGCTACTATTAGACGATTTTATTCAGTTTCTTAACCCTCTCCGACATATGACGCGATTTTGAGCCTATTGGGGATACTTTAAAGCCTTTGTTACCATCAGGGGTATTTAGAAACCTTTAGTTTAGTTGCTGCAACCTCTGCAGTTGTCTTTGAGTTAGCTGTGGGCAGACAACTAATTTTGGAGAGGAAATTATAAGAGTGAGAGAACTCTATTTCTTATTGCTAATCTGGCAACCTCTGCGTCATAAATGCGTGAAAGGGTTAAGGGCCTCCAGCAATTAACCGGCTTCGAACTATCTCCCATAACTCTTTTGTACCACCACAGCTCCTTCTTAAACTGCACAAAATCGTCTGAATATAGCTAGAGTAAAATTAAAAAGACGTCGCGGTACAGAAGGGGTTAACATGGGCATTACGTTGACTAATATAAACCCGGTATCACACGAGAGTTTTTATAGTCAACATTCGATGGTCAACATTTTTCTGGCAACATTTCTGGAATATTTTACACTGATATCGGAAACTAGACTAATGGTAGATGTATGTAGATGACATAATTATATTAAATGTTGACCTTATAAGCTGCCAGACCGGTGTTGAGGATAAATGTTGAGGGAAAAAGTGTTCGTGTGATACCGGCTTAAGGGGAGGTTTTTAGTTTGGTCTCTAGATATCCATCAAGCTTAAGATTACACCCCCTTGAGCCCCTTTCAAGATAAATTTGTACATTTTTCGGTAGAAAAATGTCCCGGCTGAAAGCCGGTTCCTCTTAAATTACAGGCTCGCTATCGCTCGCCAGGATAAAATCGACACCTAAATGGCACGAAAAGTCTTAAAATTGACAGAAATGGGGCGAAAGTTCTTAAAATCGTCAAAATAATGGGGCGAACGTCTTAAAATTAGAAAAGCAATGGGGCTAAACGTGAGGGAGAAAGGAGTCAAGACAAAAATCCCTCAAGTGGAGATCTCCCCTTAAGTGTCTACTTACTTTCTCTTTCAAATATTATGTTCTTGGTGTAAACACAACTTACTCAAATGCACCACCACTTCAAAAGGATTGTATCGCACAAACACTATCTCTATCTTCAACCCAATTCTTTTATTCTACCCTCCCCAACCAATCATCCCACTTTCAAGGTCTAATAAAGGGTACATCACACAGTCAGGAGTGCGAGCTAGTGGGAGTCTAACAGGAGTCACTAGGAGTCGCTAGAATCACTAGGAGTCATCGATTTTCACCGCGAGCGAGTGGGAGTCTAAAACAAGTCGCTAGGAGTCGCTAGAGTCACTATGAGTCATCGATTTTCACCGCGAATAGGCCCGCGAGTCCGAATTGTCCCCTACTCCTAGTGACTCTAGCTCGCACTCCTGACTGTGTGATGTACCATTAACTTTCCAGTCCCCTTGTCTCTGTCTCTAAAGTGTAAATCAATAAGCCCCCTGCTCTCCCAGTCTCAAGTCCCTCCACCTTCACTATCTGCTTCTGCTTAAGGGGAGGTATTTAGTTTGTTCCCTAGACCTCCATCAAGCTTAAAATTACACCCCCTTGAGTCCCTTTCAAGATAAATTTGTACATTTTTCGGTAGAAAAATTTCCCGGCCGAAGGCCGGTTCCTCTTAAATTACAGGCTCGCTATCGCTCGCCAGGATATAATCGACACCTGAATTGCGCGAAAGGTCTTAATATGGGGTGAAAGTTCTTAAAATCGCTAAAGTAATGGGGCAAACGTTTTATAATATCAAAAGCAATGTAGCTAAACATGAGGGAGGAAGGGGTCAAGAAAAAAATCCCTCAAGTGGAGATCTCCCCTTAAGTCACCCAAAACTCTGTTGTCTTAGAGTCCCTCTCAGTCATGATGATCCCAACTTCTGAATACAAGCATCCTTAAGGGACAGTGATTATTTGGTTTGGTATAATTTATTTATATTTATTTATTTTTTAGTTTCCTCGCTAGGCCTTTGTCAAGCTTAAACAAAACTCCCTAGACAGATAAATTTGTACATTTTTCGATAGAAAAATTCGGTCGGTTTCTCTTAAAATTACAGGCTCGCTATCGCTCGCCAGGAAAAGATCGACACCTAAATGGCACGAAAGGTCTTGCTACTGATATAGAAATGGGACGAAAGGTTTTAAAATCGACAATTCTAATGGAACGGACGTCTTAAAATATGAAAACTAATGGGGCTAAAACATGAGGAAGAAGGGGGACCAGAAAAACGACCCATCTCCCCTTAACTCTCTTTACAAGACAAAAACACACAGTTTTTGTTTACCGATTCCTTAACCCTCTCCGACATATGACGCAATTGTGAGCCTATTGGGGATACTTTAAAGCCTATGTTACCATCAGGGGTATTTAGAAACCCTTAGTTTAGTTACTTCAACCTCTGCAGTTGTCTTTGAGTTAGCTGTGGGCAGAAAACTAATTTTGGAGAGGTAATTATAAGAGTGAGAGAACTCTATTTCTTATTGCTAATCTGGCAACCTCTGCGTCATAAATGCGTGAAACGGTTAAGGGGAGGAATTTAGTTTGTTCCCTACTTTTTCATCAAGCTTAAAAAAAAACCTAGACCCCCTTTCAAGATAAATTTGTACATTTTTCGGTAGAAAAATGTCCCGGCCGGAGGCCGGTTGCTCTTAAATTACAGGCTCGCTATCGCTCGCCAGGAAAAAATCGACACCTTAACGCCACGAAAGGTCTTAAAATTGACAGAAATGGGGCAAAATGTCTTAAAATATCCAAACTACTAGGGCGAAGGTCTTAAAATCTCAAAAGCAATGGGGCTAAACATGAGGGAGAAAGGGGTCCAGAAAAAAATCCCTCAAGTGGAAATCTCCCCTTAAGGGGGCCCACTTTTGTTTTATTTTTTAACTTTCTCTCCCTCTCTCTCTTTGGCTTGTATCCATTCGGCCCCATTCATCCTACTGTTTGAAGACGTTTACCCCCATCCAGGTAATAAACTCGTCTACTATTAGCCAGAATCACAGGTAAATAGGCGTCCTCGTGCTGAAGGGGTTAAGGGGGGTGACCTGTTTTTGTTCTGGCCTTTTCTATCTTTCTCTGGCTTGTATCCATTTGGCCCCATTCAGCCTACTGTTTTAAGACGTTTATCCCCATCCAGGTGTCAATATTTTACTGGTGAGCGGTAGCGAGCCAGCATATATTTTGTTTTTGTTTGACAGCAGGTTAAATTTGTACATTTTTCGATAGAAAAATGTCTCCGGCGAAGCCGGATTTCTTCATATAATGCTGGCTCGCTATCGCTCGCCAGGAAGAAATAGACACCTAGATGGGGATAAACGTCTTAAAATAGTTGGCTGAATGGGGCCGAATGGATACAAGCCAGAGAAAGAGAGAAAAGGACAGAAATAACCAAAAACAGGTCACCCCCCTTAACACCAGGTACGTATTTAAGGGGGAGGTAATTGCTTTTTCTTGACCCCCTTCTCACTCATAGTTTGCCAAGTTAGTTTTGAGATTTTAAGACGTTCGCTCCATTAGTTTGACGTCATTTAGATGTAATTTTGTGTCTCCTGGCGAGCGATAGCGATCCTGTAATTTTAGGAGGAACCTGTCTTCGGCCGGTACATATACCGACAAATTTACAAATTTATCTTGAAAGGGGGTTTTTATTTTTGTTTTAAAGCTTGATGGAGGTCTAGCGAGGAAACTATATAAATATATATATATATATATATATATATATATATATATATATATATATATAAATAGTCAAAACAGAAAGAACAAAAAACACTACCCTCTTAAGGGGGGTGACCTGCTTTTTGTTATTTCTCTCCTTTTCTCTCTTTCTCTGGCTTGTATCCATTCGGCCCCATTCAGCCAACTATTTTAAGACGTTTATTCTCATCTAGGTGTCGATTTCTTCCTGGCGAGCGATAGCGAGCCAGCATTATATGAAGAAATCCGGCTTCGCCGGAGACATTTTTCTATCGATAAACGTACAAATTTAGCCTGCTGTCAAACAAAAATAAAAAATATGCTGGCTCGCTACCGCTCACCAGTAAACAATTGACACCTGGATGGGGATAAACGTCTTAAAACAGGGCTGAATGGGGCCAAATGGGTACAAGGCGGAAAAAGATAGAACAGGACAGAACAAAAACAGGTCACCCCCCTTAACAGCCAAGTGTAGCAAATATTCTTTCACGTTGCAAACTAATATATAATGCCTACGTTTTAGTCGTGGTGTGTGTGTGTGTGTGTGTGTGTGTGTGTGTGTGTGTGTGTGTGTGTGTGTGTGTGTGTGTGTGTGTGTGTGTGTGTGTGTGTGTGCGCGTGCGTGTGTGTGTGTGTTTGAATTTTACCATACATATCAATTGCAACTTTGAACCTTAACTTTCCCAACTGTGAATAATGGAAGGAGGATGGAGGGAAGGATAGCACCCAGGGATGAATGGTGAATGAAGGAGGAAGGATGGAGGGAAGGATAGCACCGAGGATGAATGGTTAATGAAGGAGGAAGGATGGAGGGAAGGATAGCACCGAGGGATGAATGGTTAATGAAGGAGGAAGGATGGAGGGAAGGATAGCACCGAGGGATGAATGGTTAATGAAGGAGGAAGGATGGAGGGAAGGATAGCACCGAGGGATGAATGGTGAATGAGGGAGGAAGGATGGAGGGAAGGATAGCACCGAGGGATGAATGGTGAATGAGGGAGGAAGGATGGAGGGAAGGATAGCACCGAGGGATGAATGGTGAATGAGGGAGGAAGGATGGAGGGAAGGATAGCACCGAGGGATGAATGGTTAATGAAGGAGGAAGGATGGAGGGAAGGATAGCACCGAGGGATGAATGGTGAATGAAGGAGGAAGGATGGAGGGAAGGATAGCACCGAGGGATGAATGGTTAATGAAGGAGGAAGGATGGAGGGAAGGATAGCACCGAGGGATGAATGGTTAATGAAGGAGGAAGGATGGAGGGAAGGATAGCACCGAGGGATGAATGGTGAATGAGGGAGGAAGGATGGAGGGAAGGATAGCACCGAGGGATGAATGGTTAATGAAGGAGGAAGGATGGAGGGAAGGATAGCACCGAGGGATGAATGGTGAATGAGGGAGGAAGGATGGAGGAAGGATAGCACCGAGGGATGAATGGTTAATGAAGGAGGAAGGATGGAGGGAAGGATAGCACCGAGGGATGAATGGTTAATGAAGGAGGAAGGATGGAGGGAAGGATAGCACCCAGGGATGAATGGTTAATGAAGGAGGAAGGATGGAGGGAAGGATAGCACCGAGGGATGAATGGTGAATGAGGGAGGAAGGATGGAGGGAAGGATAGCACCGAGGGATGAATGGTTAATGAAGGAGGAAGGATGGAGGGAAGGATAGCACCGAGGGATGAATGGTGAATGAGGGAGGAAGGATGGAGGGAAGGATAGCACCGAGGGATGAATGGTGAATGAGGGAGGAAGGATGGAGGGAAGGATAGCACCGAGGGATGAATGGTGAATGAGGGAGGAAGGATGGAGGGAAGGATAGCACCGAGGGATGAATGGTTAATGAAGGAGGAAGGATGGAGGGAAGGATAGCACCGAGGGATGAATGGTTAATGAAGGAGGAAGGATGGAGGGAAGGATAGCACCGAGGATGAATGGTTAATGAAGGAGGAAGGATGGAGGAAGGATAGCACCCAGGGATGAATGGTTTAATGAAGGAGGAAGGATGGAGGGAAGGATAGCACCGAGGGATGAATGGTTAATGAAGGAGGAAGGATGGAGGGAAGGATAGCACCGAGGGATGAATGGTTAATGAAGGAGGAAGGATGGAGGGAAGGATAGCACCGAGGGATGAATGGTTAATGAAGGAGGAAGGATGGAGGGAAGGATAGCACCGAGGGATGAATGGTTAATGAAGGAGGAAGGATGGAGGCAAGGATAGCACCGAGGGATGAATGGTTAATGAAGGAGGAAGGATGGAGGGAAGGATAGCACCGAGGGATGAATGGTTAATGAAGGAGGAAGGATGGAGGGAAGGATAGCACCGAGGGATGAATGGTTTAATGAAGGAGGAAGGATGGAGGGAAGGATAGCACCGAGGGATGAATGGTTAATGAAGGAGGAAGGATGGAGGGAAGGATAGCACCGAGGGATGAATGGTTAATGAAGGAGGAAGGATGGAGGGAAGGATAGCACCGAGGGATGAATGGTGAATGAGGGAGGAAGGATGGAGGGAAGGATAGCACCCAGGGATGAATGGTTAATGAAGGAGGAAGGATGGAGGGAAGGATAGCATCGAAAGCTAAAATGGAGAATGAAGGAGGAAGATGGAGGAATGGATACAACAGAGGGATGAATGGTGAATGGGGGAGACAGGACGGAGGGAAGGATAATATTGAAGGATAAATGATGAATAATGATGATGACTGTCAAGTATATTAGTGTCACTAAGCAGTACCTATGGTGGCAGATCATCCACCCTCAGCTGTAGACCAAACAAGTCTGGTCTAGTCACCCCTACTATTTCCATTTTTGTCTCGTTATGTTTTTTCCTGATTTTTTGTTGTTCTGATATTGATGACGGAGACGCAACTCGGGCGTTCGGAGTATAATTTTGTTTGTTCAGTTCTTTCTCTTCTTTTAATTTGGATGGTCTTTTTCCGCTTCTTGTATTTAAATTTATATTGTGTTGCTTTGTTTCACACACAATTGATAATCGATGGGAAGTTCTGAGTCGTCCCAGTTTTGTTTCTTTTGTAAGTTTTACATCATAATATGAAATTATTATAAAGAATATAGCACTGTACCGAGGAATAACCTACTAAGGCGGAATTATATAAACAAAGGTTACTAAACAGTAAGTACCGATATATAAACAAAATCGTAACTTCATTTCAAAGTTGATGATCGGTTAAATAGCATGTATGTACTATAAGTGCATATTATACTACGAACAACGAAATATTTGTTTCCTTTCAAGTTGGAAGGAACCTCATAACTTTCTTTAACAATAAGCGAGCTTCTATAAAGCCCCTAGTATACCAAGGGATTATATGGGATGAAGGAGTACAAAGGAAAGGAAATCAAGCAACAACAGATCTAGTGACCCTTCTAGGTTGCTTGTCCTCCAAAACACTGAGGATCAAGTGTCCAAACAGTGGTTTAGAGTGGGTAAGGGAACATTGTAAAGGGAATTACTGCCCTGGAACTAATGTCCGTGGCAGGATTAGGAAGTTAGTAGGGGACAGATGGGTTAGTAACTGAGGGGGGGATAAAATAAAGTTATTCATTTACAAACGCAGTCAGTCGCGGGTTTGATGCGAGATATTTGTCTAGGCGGAGTTTAAATGAATCAACGGTGATGCAGTTTATAACGTTTCGGGGAAGCCGCATTCCACAAGTTGACAACTCGATTGAAGAAGAAATTCTTAGATTCGTGTGAGTTAAAAGATTTACCAATAATTTT
>CM064511.1:37165230-37167730 GCA_032716605.1 Paralithodes platypus
CAGTTTATAACGTTTCGGGGAAGCCCAAATTCAACCAGTTGACAAACCGATTGAAGAAGAAATTCTTAGATTCGTTTGGTGAGTAAAAGGATTTACCAATAATTTTTGCAACCGTTTCCACGAGCGTAATGAGATGGGTCGAAAATGAAGTAATTACTACAGTTCATATTGTCGATTGCTTTGATGATTTTGAACACTTGAATTAAGTCAGCTCTTAATCTGCGCTGGGTTAAAGGAATTAGATTTAATTCTCTAAGACGCTCTTCGTATGGTTTGTTCTTTAGGCTAGGTATCATTTTGGTAACTCTCTACGTTGAACTCGTGCTAGCTTGTTGTGTATATCTTTTTGGTAATAAGCGAACACCCAGGATTTGAACGCAGTATTCACGAAGAGGCCGGACTAAGGAATTGTAAAGGGTTAGGATAACTTCTTTGGATTTATGCTCAAATAACCTGTCTATAAAGCCAATTATTTTGTTTGCCTTCTTAACAACTTCTGAACATTGTTGACTCGGTTTGGAGGTTACTCGATATTGTTACTCCCAGATCGGGTTCTATGTTTACATTCTTAAGATGAGTGCAATTCATCGAATAGTTTGCTTGCTGATTTAGGTTATCCGATATGTAGTACTTTACATTTATCCGCATTCGAAACTCATGTGCCAAATTTGGACCCAACATGACATTTTTATCTAGAGTGTGATTGGCATGATCGTCAACTTGTTCGTTTGAGAGTACGCTATTTGCAATTTTTGTATACGTCAGAAAATTTTGAGATTGTACAGGTGAGGACCCTCATCTATGTCGTTGATGGGAAGTAGAAAGAAGGATGGGTCCTAGTACCGATCCCTGGGGTACCCCGCGCTCCGACATTGGTCCATACAGTAGATGCCGTACGGTTTATGGTACTACTCCACTACTCTTTGCTTTCTGTCGCTGTGAGGCCAAATTTCTAGCCATTTCAACACACGGTCTTGTATTCCATGCGCTTTTAGTTTTAGCAGTAAACGGTTGTGGGGAACTTTGTCAAAGGCCTTTTGAAAATCAGTAATATATAATATCTACAGGCTTACTCTCATCGTAGAGGTTGAGGATATCGTGGAAGAAGTGCTAAGAGGTTTGTTAAAACAGGAACGTGTTTTACGAAAGGCTCGTGTTGAGTCTCTTTAAGTATGTTATTTTCCTCTAAGTGATTTACGAGTCTCTGTCTCGTATGCCCGTTTCTAGCCTTGTAACTATACAACTGAGGTTAAGCTAATTGGACGCGATAGTTAATGGATAGGAATGGGCGGACTTCTTTGAATATCGGTTTGTGACGTGGTAGCTAGTTGACACGGACTGGGCATAGTTCCAGAATGCAAGGATTTATTGAATAGTAATGTCAGTGGTTTGGAGAGATCATCCTTAGCTTCCTTTAGAACTTTAGGCGAGATTGTTATCAGGTCATAGAGTTTTATTTACCTTGAGTTTACATAAACAATTCAATACTTCTCTCTGTAACGGTGATATTGCTTAAAAACATCTGAATTCTCAATCTGAATCGGCGATGGTTGTAGGGATATCACGGAAGAGAGGTCTTATGTTGTAAAAACTGATGCAAAGAAGGTATTGAGGGCATTCATCATTTTGTACTTCGTCTTTGGTGGAGTATCCATTTTCATCGACTAACGGTCCAACAGTTGAAGTAACTACTTTTTTCTTTCTGAATATAACTATAGAATTATGAGGGTTAGTTTTTTTTTAATTTGATTCGCAATATGTAACTCTAAGGTCTTTTTACTTTGCGTAATTTAACTTTTTGGATTTAGCGTCGTACTAGTTAGATCTACAAATTTCAGCCGTTCTTCGTCAGTTTGTGAGGATTTGAATCTATCATTATGCAAAATTTTTTAGCAAGCAGGCAGTTTGAAATATCTTTATTTCCACCATTTTGGGTTTATATTTATTATGGCCTGGAGGGATGCCGTGTTATCGTATTTTAATTTTCGAGTGGGATGCAGTCTTGCACGGATTTTAGGTAAGTGGCTTCGAATAAACTTCCAAGATTGTATTTATGTCGTTATTGTGAAAAGGAGGGAAGGAATGTGGGGGGGGGGGGGGGAGAGGAAAAGAGAAGGGGCTAATGTGAGAGTAAGGGGACAGGAGGAAAGAGGGAGGAAGCAATTTAGTGTGGATTAGAAGTATGGAAAGAAGGAACAAGAAGGGTAGTCCAAACAAAGAGGGGTGGTTGATATGAGGGTGGAGATGTGGAGACTGACATAAAGAACTTCTAGGAGCGAGAGAGAGAGAGAGAGAGTGAGATCGAGAGAGAGAGAGGGAGAGAGCGAGAGAGAGAGAGAGAATGAGAGAGAGGGAGGAGGAGAGAGAGAGAGAGAGTCCGGAGAGAGCGAGGAGAGAGAGAGAGAGAGAGAGACGAGAGAGCGAGAGGAGAGAGAGAGAGAGAGCGAGGAGAGAGGAGAGAGAGAGAGAGAGAGAGGAGAGAGAGAGCGAGATGAGAGAG
>CM064511.1:37170230-37172730 GCA_032716605.1 Paralithodes platypus
CAAGCCCGTGGGATGATGATACTTTCCCCCGCTGCCCTCTCATAGACAGATCTCATCTCACCCTGGCCCCTTTGGGGGCCCAAGCATCTGGCGCGACTTCGGTCAACCGGATTAAGGCAGCGTGCATGTCCTGCGGTACATCAGCACCGTGGTCTGTGACATCCGTTGTACGCCAGTATGTGTCGGGAAAGCGCCCGTCAAATTCAAGTATGCTTGACATTTCTGGCGACCAAAAATGTTGTCGTGGAAATCCACCGGACATGTCTGTGCCATAACTGCGGCAGCCGCAGTCAGCCGCAGGTGTTACGCAGACAGGCGCTGTCCTCAATTGCTGCCGCATCCACTCCTGTACCGGTGGTAAAGGTCATCGCTTGCCACAGGACATATTGCATTTATAGGCTCCCTGGCAGGTGTTTCCTCAGCATCCGTTGCCAGTTGTACCTGCCATGTATTTCGGACAGGGCAGCGGTTCCGCCAGCGACAACTGCAGGTGGCCGCAGATCACCTGCCAGGTGTGCTGTCGGCATCCGTTGCAGATAATGTGCTGGTGCAGTGCGCGGTGGAGTAGCCTGCAGGTTTACCTGTAGTACCCGAATGCATCTATAGGTACGCCGCAGTATATCGAATATCCTTGTGGACAGCGTTTTGTCATAGTCGCCGTGCACCTCCGCATGTAGCTGTTACTCATAGGTGACAGGTATATTGACCTGTATATATACCTGTGGTATCCATAACCGTCACGCCGTTATTAAACTAATCGGGATAATCCGGCTTGGGGTGGTCCCGTTTGACCAAGTGCATCTGCGTACCTGCGGCCTTTTCCCACCGCCAACACAGAGCGGGACGATGTGAGGCTGGACTGAGTTTAAAAAAAATAATAATAATAATAAATAAAATAAAAAAAGGTGTGGGAAAAATCTCAAGATTCAGTTATTATGATACCTAAGTTCTGTCTACGTTCAATTATAAGCTACAGTCATTTTCTAGACATTAATTAAAGTGTAAATAGACTCCTGCAACACCCTGTACATTGACTTAGTGTATGGGTCTCTCTCTCTCTCTCTCTCTCTCTCTCTCTCTCTCTCTCTCTCTCTCTCGCCAATCGTCGACAATAAGTGATAATGGCGATTTTTTTTTATCAAGCTTTCCCAACTCGGCCAGAGAAATTGGTGTTGGAATGGTGGGGATGCCCAGGGAAAGTGGAGAGAAGTTACTGTGGAGCAGAATGTAATGTTGTGGTGGAGGAAGTGAAATGGGTTAATAGTAAAGGTGTTGAAGGAAAGAGGAAAGCAGGGAGAGAACAAGACAGACTTAACATGGAGAGAAAATAAATGAAGTTGAACAAAAATACTACAAAATAAGAGCTAATATACAGAGTACAAGCGAAAACAAAAATGGATAGCGAAACAGAGTGGAAGGCTAAGCAAATTACTTATAAATAAACATAAACAAACATGGAATAAAGAACTTGATGGCAAAATGGCACCGAGGTAAGAGGTAAGAGGGTAAGAGGCTATTATGTGGAGATAATGGAAAGAAAATGCTGAGGGAAATGACGTGCGGTGGTGTCAAGGAAGAAAATAATGGAGATGTGGTGGAAGAAAGTGTGGTGGTTGGTTGGTGGACATGAGTGGACTGGAGGAGAAGATAAATTAGTTATAGAGTGGACGAGAGAGAGAGAGAGATTTGCATAGACACACTGGCCACACAGACCTTACGATCCAAACGAGGTGGTCAGGACTTAATTCTAGCAGAGGTGGCATATCCGATAGAAAAAGAAAGTTGAAGGAAAGGAGAGAGAGAGAGAGAGAGAGAGGAGAGGCAGGGGGTATCAGTCAATTATGTAGGGTAGAAGGTGAAATGTGGGCTGAGTATCTAAATGAGTTAAGGAGGGTCACCGTTTTTTGTTATCTTTCTCTCCTTTTCTCTCTTTCCCTGGCTGGTATCCAATAGGCCCCATTCAGCCAACTGTTTTAAGACGTTTATCACCATCCAGGTGTCGATTTCTTCCTGGCGAGCGATAGCGAGCCAGCATTGTATGGAGATATCCGGCTTCGAGCCAGCATTGTATGGAGATATCCGGCTTCGAGCCAGCATTGTATGGAGAAATACGGCTTCGCCGGAGACGTTTTCTATCGAAAAATTAACAAATTTAGCTTGCTGTCAAAACAAAAATATATATATGCTGGCTCGCTACCGCTCGCCAGGAAAATATTGACACCTGGATGGGGGTAAACGTCTTAAAACAGTAGGCTGAATGGGGCCGAATGGATACAAGCCAAAGAGAGAGGGAGAGAAAGATAAAAAAAAAAACGAGGTGGGTCCCCTTAATGATTGTGTGGGGGTGTGTCAGTGTGGGTGAAGTGTGGGGTGAAGTGAGTCTCCAGATAATACGGCTAGTGTGGCTATGGGGTGTATAAAGGAAGTGTCTGGTGCCGAGAGATAAGAGAGAGAGAGTGGCTCAACCAAGATAATACGGCTAGTGTGGCTATGGGGTGTA
>CM064511.1:37175230-37184164 GCA_032716605.1 Paralithodes platypus
GTGTGTGTGTGTGTGTGTGTATTTGTGTGTGTGGGGGGGGGGGGGGGGGTCACAGTTATCATATTTTACCCAGTTTTTATCAGGGTCATATATAATATCACTATTCACCGATAATATCTCCATTGATATATCATCGACCCCAACATTCATTTCAGTCTCCGAGAATAATGCTATTTAAATACTGCTATCTCTCGGTGCCTAGACTCCGACCCAACATAAACAAAGAACTTGCTTTTATAAAATAGTTAAGCTACAATTTATCACCAACAATATTCCCCTTTTCAACGCAACCACAGACAACACACACGATAATAAATATGATTTCTCTATAGGCATATGACGCTAAATGCAAATATTAAAATATATTCGCAAACTATAACATTTCGAGATTAAATCCTGGCCAATTAGGGTAAAGCCGTGACTCTCTTGCTCCACAAACACTTGGAATATTCTGAAAAGGTGAGATAAACATGTATTCGAGCGCAGTGCCTTAATTAGCATATTTAATTCCTCCTTCAGGAAGGAAGTCTAAAGCCGGTATCACACGAGCGTTTTTTCCCTCGACATCTATCCTCAACACTGGTCTGGCAGCTTATGAGGTCCACATTTAAAATATTTTTGTCACCTAAGTTCATCCATCATCAGTCTAGTTTCCTATACCAGTGCAAAATATTCCAGAAATGTTGCCAGAAAAATGTTGATCATCGAATGTTGACAGTAAAAGCTCTCGTGTGATACCGGCTTACCTTTTGCCAATGTTGATATTATATACAATTTGTATTATAATTGAACGTGTAATAATATTTACTGATATTATCAACATCTACTATGATCATAATTGGACATAATACACAGTATAAGTAACGCCCCGTTCTTAACATTAATCATCAATTACAAACCCCAATGTACTTGAATAAACTAATGAAAGCATATGGTCCTCCCGGGATTCGAACTCGGGACACCACACCCAGAACATAAGCACCTAAACCATTACACCACCATACTTATGACTACATTACATTAATAGATTTTTCCCTTTAAGCGAAGCATTTGCACTTCCCAGGGAAGAGCCAAACAGTACAAGGATTACGTGTAGAAAGGGAGAACAATAGTCAAAGATGACAGAGACGAGGACAGTAATTGTGATGGGTGAAGGCCAGACTAATTGGCTGAATATGTGAGTGGGAAGGTAGGTGTGTGTGTGTGTGTGTGTGTGTGTGTGTGTGTGTGTGTGTGTGTGTGTGTGTGTGTGTGTGTGTGTGTGTGTACTTACTCTAGTTGTATTGTATTGCGGGAGTGAGCATGCTCGTTATTTCCCGCCTCCTATACGTGTAGGTGTTATATGTATCGTTGGAATGGCTGTGGATGTGTGTGTAGTCTGTATTTTTAGCCAATTGGCGACATCGGAAACGAAGGCTTAGGGTGGATCTGTATGGTACCATTCTCACTATAGACGGTACCGTCTCGCCCGAAGGCTTAGGAAGCCATCAGCTTAGGTGAACCATATGATACCCATCTCGCCTTGTACCATTTTTGCCAACCCCAGATGGGACGTCACAACGTCGTCCACTTATTCCAGGTACCTATTTACAGCTAGGTGAACTGAGGCTAACACATGAAAGGAGACAAGCCCAATTTGTCTCCGCCCGGCCGGGGATTGAATCCCCGGCCCCTCGTGTGTGAGACGAGAGCTCTACCACTAGGCTACTGTGTGTGTGGGGGGGGGGGGGGGGTCAGTAAATTATGTGGGGTAGAAGGTGAAGTGTGGGCTGAGTGAGTATCCAGCTAAGTTGATGAGTGGGTGGGTAAGTGGGTGGGGGGGGGGGCTGAGTGAGTATCCAGCTAAGTTGACGAGTGGGTGGGTGGGTAAGTGGGTGGGAGGGGGGGCTGAGTGAGTATCCAGCTAAGTTGACGAGTGGGTGGGTGGGTAAGTGGGTGGGAGGGGGGGGCTGAGTGGGTACTCCAGCTAAGTTGACGAGTGGTGGGTGGGTAAGTGGGTGGGAGGGGGGGCTGAGTGAGTATCCAGCTAAGTTGACGAGTGGGTGGGTGGGTAAGTACAAAGGAGTACAAAGGAGTACAAAGGAAATCAAGCAACAACAGATCTAGTGACCCTTCTAGGTTGCTTGTCCTCCAAAACACTGAGGATCAAGTGTCCAAACAGTGGTTTAGAGTGGGTAAGGGAACATTGGAAAGGGAAATACTGCCCTGGAACTAATGTCCGTGGCAGGATTAGGAAGTTAGTAGGGGACAGATGGGTTAGTAACTGAGGGGGGATAAAATAAAGTTATTCATTTACAAACGCAGTCAGTCGCGGGTTTGATGCGAGATATTTGTCTAGGCGGAGTTTAAATGAATCAACGGTGATGCAGTCTATAACGTTTCGGGGAAGCCCATTCCACAAGTTGACAACTCGATTGAAGAAGAAATTCTTAGATTCGTGTGAGTTAAAAGATTTACCAATAATTTTGCAACCGTTTCCCCGCGTGTAATTAGATTGGTCGATAGTGAAGTACTACTACAGTTCATATTGTCGATGCCTTTGATGATTTTGAACACTTGAATTAAGTCACCTCTTAATCTGCGCTGGGTTAAAGGAAATAGATTTAATTCTCTAAGACGCTCTTCGTATGGTTTGTTCTTTAGGCTAGGTATCATTTTGGTAACTCGACGTTGAACTCGTTCTAGCTTGTTTATATCTTTTTGGTAATAAGGGCTCCAGGATTGAACGCAGTATTCCAGAAGAGGGCGGACTAATGAATTGTAAAGGGTTAGGATAACTTCTTGGATTTATGCTCAAATGACCTGCCTATAAAGCCAATTATTTTGTTTGCCTTCTTAACAACTTCTGAACATTGTTGACTCGGTTTAAGGTTACTCGATATTGTTACTCCCAGATCGGTTTCTCTGTTTACATTCTTAAGCTGAGTGCCATTCATCGAATAGTTTGCTTTCTCATTTAGGTATCCGATATGTAGTACTTTACCTTTATCCGCATTGAAACTCATTTGCCAAATTTGGGCCCAACATGACAATTTATCTAGATTGTGTTGCCATATCGTCAACTTGTTCTTTTGAGAGTACGCTATTTGCAATTTTTGTATCGTCAGCAATTTTGAGATTGTACAGGTGAGACCCTCATCTATGTCGTTGATGTAAATAAGTAAAAGAATTGGTCCTATTACCGATCACTGGGGTACCCCGCTACGTACATTGGTCCATTTTGATGCCTTACCGTTTATGACTACTCTTTGCTTTCTGTCGCTGAGCCAATTTTCTATCCATTTCAACACACCGTCTTGTATTCCATGCGCTTTTAGTTTTAGCAGTAAACGTTTGTGGGAACTTTGTCAAAGGCCTTTTGAAAATCAAGGTATAATTATCTACAGCTTTACTCTCATCGTAGAGGTTGAGGATATCGTGGAAGAAGTCTAAGAGGTTTGTTAAACAGGAACGTTTTTTTACGAAAAGCCGTGTTGAGTATCTTTAAGTATGTTATTTTCCTCTAAGTGATTTACGAGTCTGTCTCGTATGACCGTTTCTAGCATTTTACATACAACTGAGGTTAAGCTAATTGGACGATAGTTACTGGGTAGGGATTTGCTGCCTTTTTTGAATATCGGTGTTACGTTGGCTAGCTTCCACTGATCGGGCATAGTTCCAGACTGCAAGGATTTATTGAATAGTAATTTCAGTGGTTTAGAGAGCTCATCCTTAGCTTCCTTTAGAACTCTAGGCGAGATTGTATCAGGTCCAGGGCGTTTTAAATTTACCTTGAGTTTATCTAAACAATTCAATACTTCTCTCTCTGTAACGGTGATATTGCTTAGAACATCTGAATTATGCATCTGGATCGGCGATGGTGTAGGGATATCACTGAGGTCTTCTGTTGTAAAAACTGATGCAAAGAAGGTATTGAGGGCATTACTCATTTGTTCTTCGTCTTTGGTGTATTTTCCATTTTCATCGACTAACGGTCCAACAGTTGAAGTAACAACTTTTTCTTTCTGATATAACTATAGAATTCTTTCGGGTTTGTTTTACTTTGATTCGCAATATGTAACTCTAAGGTCTTTTTACTTTGCTTAATTAACTTTTTTGGCTTTGCGTCGTAGCTCTACAAATTTCAGACGTTCTTCGTCATTTTGTGAGGATGTTAATCTATCATTAGCACTTTTTTTAGCAAGCAGGCAGTTTGAAATATCTTTATTCCACCATTTGGGCTTATTATTATGGCCTGGACGCCGAGTTTTTGATGGTATGCAGTCTTGCACTGCTTTTAGGTAAGTGGCTTCGAATAACTTCCAAGATTGGTTTATGTCGTTATTGTGAATTAAAAAGCTCCAGTCAGTTTCTTTAAACATAGCTCTAAGTTTATGGAAGTTTGCTTTCTTGAAATTAGGGACTTTTTCGATGCTACTATTTGGTTCGTTACTAGTAAACTTTAAAGTGAAAGTTATCGTACGATGGTCGCTGTTACTGAATTCATCACCAACATTCAAATTCTCTATTAATTCTTCTTTTGTTGCCAGTACAATGTCACGAACGTTATTACCACGGGTCGGCGTTCCAACAAATTGATAAAGCGAACTCTCTTGCAAGTTCGTATACAAGTCATGTCCGGAGTGTGAAGTAAGAGTATCGCCCCAATTGGTCACAGGTAAATTAAAGTCACCAAAAATTACGGTATCTTGTGAGTTACTTACATCTGCAATTTGTTCGTAAATTTCTCGGTCAGTTTGCACTGATTGAGCTGGAGGTCTGTATATTAATGCAAGTATTATTTTGTGTACCTTTATTATTCTTTATTAGCACAAAAGATGCTTCGACGTTCACAATTTGAGGTTTTGACAAGAGGGTAGGGTTAAGACTTTCTTTGATATAAAGTTTTGGGATATAAGTGGGTTAAGTGGGGTCTGAGTGAGTATCCAGCTAAGTTGACGAGTGGTAAGTGGGGAGGGGGGGCTGAGTGAGTATCCAGCTAGTTGACGATGGGTTGGTAAGTCTCTAAAGTTGACGAGTGTGGGGGGTATCCGTTATTTATATTATGGAGAAGTGGATGAGGTATGGGCTGAGTGAGTATCCAGATAAGTTGATGAGTGACTTGTGTTGTGAATGAACAGGTAAGTGAACTACATACCGGTACTGTGGTGTTGGAGATGCTGTGTGGGTGGAGTATGGATGAGGGTGAGTATGTAGACGGGTACTATGATTGTGAAGGCGAGTGTTTGAGAGAAGGTGGATGGCATTCGTCAGCCTTGGTCGGCTACCAATCTAGGGGAGACGACCTTATAACAATCAGGGTGGAAGGGACTCGTGAGCCTTGGTTGGCAACATGTCTAGGGGAATAAACCATATACAAAATACCTAAGTGCGGTGCGCTCTTCGGTGCCTCTTGCAGGGGGCGAACTCTACAAGAGATACAATAGATAGATAGATAGATAGATAGATAGAGGTGTATACTGAATGACCACGAATGAGGGCTGGAACGGCATTGACACATACTATGGCAGAATGGTGGCGGTGACAGTGTGGATGGAGGGTGTGACGGTAGTGGTGGTGTTAATACTATGGCAGAATGGTGGCGGTGACAGTGTGGATGGAAGGTGTGACGGTAGTGGTGTTAATACTATGGCAGAATGGTGGCGGTGACAGTGTGGATGGAGGGTGTGACGGTAGTGGTGGTGTTAATACTATGGCAGAATGGTGGCAGTGACAGTGTGGATGGAAGGTGTGACGGTAGTGGTGTTAATACTATGGCAGAATGGTGGCGGTGACAGTGTGGATGGAAGGTGTGACGGTAGTGGTGTTAATACTATGGCAGAATGGTGGCGGTGACAGTGTGGATGGAGGGTGTGACGGTAGTGGTGTTAATACTATGGCAGAATGGTGGCGGTGACAGTGTGGATGGAGGGTGTGATGGTAGTGGTGTTAATACTATGGCAGAATGGTGGCGGTGACAGTGTGGATGGAGGGTGTGACGGTAGTAGTGTTAATACTATGGCAGAATGGTGGCGGTGACAGTGTGGATGGAGGGTGTGACGGTAGTGGTGTTAATACTATGGCAGAATGGTGGCGGTGACAGTGTGGATGGAGGGTGTGACGGTAGTGGTGTTAATACTATGGCAGAATGGTGGCGGTGACAGTGTGGTTGATGGGTGTGACGGTAGTGGTGTTAATACTATGGCAGAATGGTGGCGGTGACAGTGTGGATGGAGGGTGTGACGGTAGTGGTGTTAATACTATGGCAGAATGGTGGCGGTGACAGTGTGGATGGAGGGTGTGACGGTAGTGGTGTTAATACTATGGCAGAATGGTGGCGGTGACAGTGTGGATGGAGGGTGTGACGGTAGTGGTGTTAATACTATGGCAGAATGGTGGCGGTGACAGTGTGGATGGAGGGTGTGACGGTAGTGGTGGTGTTAATACTATGGCAGAATGGTGGCGGTGACAGTGTGGATGGAGGGTGTGACGGTAGTGGTGTTAATACTATGGCAGAATGGTGGCGGTGACAGTGTGGGTGGAGGGTGTGACGGTAGTGGTGGTGTTAATACTATGGGAGAATGGTGGCGGTGACAGTGTGGATGGAGGGTGTGACGGTAGTGGTGTTAATACTATGGCAGAATGGTGGCGGTGACAGTGTGGATGGAGGGTGTGAAGGTAGTGGTGGTGTTAATACTATGGCAGAATGGTGGCGGTGACAGTGTGGATGGAGGGTGTGACGGTAGTGGTGTTAATACTATGGCAGAATGGTGGCGGTGACAGTGTGGATGGAGGGTGTGACGGTAGTGGTGTTAATACTATGGCAGAATGGTGGCGGTGACAGTGTGGATGGAGCGTGTGACGGTAGTGGTGTTAATACTATGGCAGAATGGTGGCGGTGACAGTGTGGATGGAGGGTGTGATGGTAGTGGTGTTAATACTATGGCAGAATGGTGGCGGTGACAGTGTGGATGGAGGGTGTGACGGTAGTGTTGTTAATACTATGGCAGAATGGTGGCGGTGACAGTGTGGATGGAGGGTGTGACGGTAGTGGTGGTGTTAATACTATGGCAGAATGGTGGCGGTGACAGTGTGGATGGAGGGTGTGACGGTAGTGGTGTTAATACTATGGCAGAATGGTGGCGGTGACAGTGTGGATGGAGGGTGTGACGGTAGTGGTGTTAACTATGGCAGAATGGTGGCGGTGACAGTGTGGATGAGGGTGTGACGGTAGTGGTGTTAATACTATGGCAGAATGGTGGCGGTGACAGTGTGGATGGAGGGTGTGACGGTAGTGGTGTTAATACTATGGCAGAATGGTGGCAGTGACAGTGTGGATGGAGGGTGTGACGGTAGTGGTGTTAATACTATGGCAGAATGGTGGCGGTGACAGTGTGGATGGAGGGTGTGACGGTAGTGGTGTTAATAACAATAATGGTGGCGGTGACAGTGTGGATGGAGGGTGTGACGGTAGTGGTGTTAATACTATGGCAGAATGGTGGCGGTGACAGTGTGGATGGAGGGTGACGGTAGTGGTGTTAATACTATGGCAGAATGGTGGCGGTGACAGTGTGGATGGAGGGTGTGACGGTAGTGGTGTTAATACTATGGCAGAATGGTGGCGGTGACAGTGTGGATGGAGGGTGTGACGGTAGTGGTGTTAATACTATGGCAGAATGGTGGCGGTGACAGTGTGGATGGAGGGTGTGACGGTAGTGGTGTTAATACTATGGCAGAATGGTGGCGGTGACAGTGTAGATGGAGGGTGTGACGGTAGTGGTGTTAATAACAATAATGGTGAAGGTTGTGTGGACAGAACTGTGATGAACCCCTACTGTACCGGCGACGTCTTATCTATTGTATTCTAGCCATATTAAGACGATGTTGTGCAGCTTAAGAAGGATCTGTGTTAGTGTAAACAAATTAATTGAAATAGTTCAAAGCCTGTAAATTGCTGGAGGGCCTTCTTAAACTGAATAAAATCGTCCAATAGTTGGTAGAATATAAAGAAAAGGAACTCACCGGTACTGAATGGGTAAAAATAGTAATGCTCCATATGAGTATGGGAGAGTGTGTCGATATTGATGATGGCTGTGTTTACACTAGGTGAGGGCGGGAGTGAGCTGTTTATGAATTACAGTGATGACTGTGTTTACACTAGGTGAGGGCGTGAGTGAGCTGTTTATGAATTACAGTGATGGCTGTGTTTACACTAGGTGAGGGCGGGAGTGAGCTGTTTATGAATTACAGTGATGGCTGTGTTTACACTAGGTGAGGGCGTGAGTGAGCTGTTTATGAATTACAGTGATGGCTGTGTTTACACTAGGTGAGGGCGTGAGTGACCTGTTTATGAATTACAGTGATGGCTGTGTTTACACTAGGTGAGGGCGTGAGTGAGCTGTTTATGAATTACAGTGATGACTGTGTTTACACTAGGTGAGGGCGTGAGTGAGCTGTTTATGAATTACAGTGATGACTGTGTTTACACTAGGTGAGGGTGTGAGTGAGCTGTTTATGAATTACAGTGATGGCTGTGTTTACACTAGGTGAGGGCGGGAGTGAGCTGTTTATGAATTACAGTGATGACTGTGGTTTGGCTGAAGGTAACATGACAGTAGAGTAATTCCCTGACCTCTTATGACCTCTGGTCACCTAAGGTTCCTAAGGTCACCTAAGGTTGTGTTCGCCACTCTCCTAGCAGCACCGAGGAGCGCGTCGCCCCTAGTTGTGGGTTGTGTTTTGGTGTGTTTGGTGTCGATAATACTTGAATTAGGAGGTCATCGCAAGATTTTCCTTTTACTGTTTTTTCTTCATTTTTCTTCTCTCTTGACAAAATGATTATTCAGATATAGTTAGCATTTAAATCTAATCCTTATTAACATTCAAGGATTTCACTGAGCTTAGAAAGGACTTCTAGTAATCAAAGGGGTCAATCTATCCCAAGCATCCAACTAA
>CM064511.1:37184264-37254264 GCA_032716605.1 Paralithodes platypus
CAACGAACTTGACAATAGATCTGGACCCCTTAAATTCTTATAACTCAATATGAATGAAAGCAAAATCGAGCAGAAACTCCTCGCATTTGGGAAGAGTTCACCAGGTAATAGGGTGTGGATATTTAACAGCCAGTTTGCACCAGTCCATTTTGAGTTACGAAGAGGTACGGGGGTCGAGAATTACTGTCTCGAGATACTGTCAAGTTCGTTGGCGATACCTTATAGAATCACATATCAATACAAAGTGATCTTGGACATAAGAAGCCGAAAAAATTCATGATCCGTATCCAATCAAACTTACAGACAGGATAAGGAGTGGAATTCAGCATACTGGTACCGGTAACTTAAGTTAAGGGGGAGCTGGTTCACCTGATTAAGGGGGGATGGTTACACTTAATTAAGGGGGGGGGGATGGTTCACTTAATTAAGGGGGGATGGTTTCACTTAATTAAGGGGGGATGGTTTTCACTTAATTAAGGGGGGATGTGTGGGCTGGTTCAATTCCTCCAGGGGGGCTGGTTCACTTAATTAAGGGGGATGGTTCACCCCCCCCCCCCCCCCCCCTTAATTAAGGGGGGATGGTGTCAAAAACTTTTTAATTAAGGGGGGATGGTTCAATTAATTAAGGGGGGATGGTTCACTTCAATTAAGGGGGAATGCGGTCCAATTAATTAAGGGGGGCTGGCTGTTCCCTTATTTAAGGGGGGATGGTTCCACTTAATTAAGGGGGGATGGTTCACTTAATTAAGGGGGGATGGTTCAATTAATTAAGGGGGGATGGTTCACTTAATTAAGGGGGAATGGTTCAATTAATTAAGGGGGGATGGTTCCCTTAATTAAGGGGGGATGGTTCACTTAATTAAGGGGGGATGGTTCACTTAATTAAGGGGGGATGGTTCACTTAATTAAGGGGGGATGGTTCAATTAATTAAGGGGGGATGGTTCACTTAATTAAGGGGGGATGGTTCATTTAATTAAGAGGGGATGGTTCATTTAATTAAGAGGGGATGGTTCACTTAAGGGGGGATGGTTCACTTTTCGGCCGATTTTGTCATGTATTTAGTATTTTTCTAGTTTCCTCCCAAGACCTCTATCAATCTTTAAAAAAAAACACCAGGATCCCCCTTCGAGATTAATTTGTACATTTTTCGGTAGAAAAATGTCACGGCACAATTACAATGTCCTCCACAATTACAGGCTCGCTATCGCTCGCCAGAAAAAAAATCGACACCTAACAGGCACGAAAGGACGTAATTTTGACAAAGAATTGGGTCGAAAGGTCTTAAAATCGACTAACTAATGGAGAAAACGTCTTAAAATCTCAAAACTAATGGGGATAAGCATGATACTAAACCGGTATTTTTTGCTGAAGATTATGTTCGTAAAAGTCGGATATACAGTATAAGTCAGACATAAACGTGAGCCATACAAGTCAGACATAAAATAGTCATGATATTATAAGTCAGACAAAAGGCAGACATAAAAGTCGATATAAAAGTACGACATAAAAGCCAGACATATAAAATTCAGATTATAATTAAGACATATAATAGCCACACATATGTCATACATAAAAGTCAAGACATGAAAAACAGACACATAAGTCAGACAAAATTCAACACTTAAATAGCCATATATATAAATCAGACATATAAGTCAAGACATAAAAAACAGACACATAAAAACCAGACATAAAAACCAGACATAAAAACCAGCCGCATAAAAGCCAGACATAAAAACCAGACACATAAAAAACACACATAAAAGTCAGACATAAAAACCAGACACATACAATTATTATGTTACCCTCACCAACCGACTTTACTCCTAAACTCAATTAATGAAATCAACAAATACATGTGGCAGTCCAGGGATTCGAACCTAGGATGCTCACACCGAAATAAAAGCCAGACCTAAAAACCAGACACATAAAAGCCAGACCTAAAAACCAGACACATAAAAGCCAGACCCAAAAACCAGACACAGAAAAGCCAGGCCCAAAACCAGACACATAAAAGCCAGACCCAAAAAAACAGACACATAAAAGCCAGACCCAAAAAACAGACACATAAAAGCCCAGACCCAAAAACCAGACACATAAAAGACAGACCCAAAAACCAGACACATCAAAGCCAGACATAAAAGTCAGGCACATAAAAGCCAGACCCAAAAACCAGACACATAAAAGCCGACCCAAAAACCAGACACATAAAAGCCAGACATAAAAGTCAGACACATAAAAGCCAGACATATAAAAGCCAGACACATAAAAGCCAGACATAAAATTCAGACACATAAAAGCCAGACATAAAAGTCAGACACATAAAAGCCAGACCTAAAGTGAGACCCCTACATTTAGAGGCTGAGACACTGGGGAGAGGACATAACGTGCAGGGATTTACTACAGAGTGCTTCCAATCTATACTCGGTTTATTTTCAACTGACGGTAAATTGCAAAGTTCCCATCAAGATTTTACAGTTATATTGAAGATATTGTAGTGACAAATTGTGGTAATAATATACACTTGGTCTTAATATGATGCAGAGACTTAGTGGTTTTATAGTTTTCATTAAGTATCGTGAAATTTGCTTCTAAGGAATGCAATTTACAGATATATATAAAGATACAAAACAATGGATTAAAATATACTATAGGTAATGAGTGAAGACAGTAACAAAGAGAACTAATAATTAAAGTTATAAGTTGATGACATAGCCTGAATAATATAGTGTATAGAACGGTTGAGGAAGAGCAGAGAAAGAGCATACATTAAGTAAGTGTAAAGGGTCCAGGAAGAGGTGGTGACACAGGCTGAATAATGTACGAGAGAGAGAGAGAGAGAGAGAGAGAGAGAGAGAGAGAGAGTGTGTGTGTGTGTGAAAGCGAGAGAGAGAGAGAGAGGGGGGAGAGTGAGAGTGAGAGTGAGGGTGAGTGAGAGAGAGAGTATGTGTATGTGTGTGTGTGCGAGTATGTGTGTGTGTGTTGATAGAGAGAGGGGGAGAGTGAGGGGGAGGGGGAGAGTGAGGGGGAGTGAGAGAGAGAGAGAGTATGTGTGTGTGTGTGTGTGTGTTTGAGAGAGAGAGAGAGAATGAAGGAAGACCAACATGGGTAGAGATGAAATGTGAAAACGTGCCTCGGAAATGAGAGTCAGAAGTTGCAAGGAATACAGTAGCTATCCTGAATACGGTATCTAAAATCGCCAAACTAATGGGCCGAACGCGAACGTCTTATAATCTCAAAACTAGTGGGGGCTAAACATTAGGGAGAAAGAGGGTCCAGAAAAACGGTCTTCCTCCCCTTAACATATTTCGCTATCAAGTGTTCGTAATAGCCGTGTACTCCAGATCGAAACATGCCATTTTATCATCAGCTGGCAAAGGACAGACTCCAGTGTTATATATAGTAATGAATGTGTATCTCTGCCGTCAATCTAGTACCGGTACTCGGGGTAATTCGTACGTTATCAATACTAATTTGCATCCAGTATATTCCGTTCTTTTTTTCTCTTCTTTTTTATTTCTCTATTGCTCTGGCTTGTTTCCATTCGGCCCCATTCAGTCTACTGTTTTAAGACGTTTATCCCCATCCAGGTGTCGATTTCTTCCTGGCGAGCGATAGCGAGCCAGCATTGTATGGAGAAAGAAATCCGGCTTCGCCGAAGACATTTTTCTATCAAAAAATGTACAAATTTAGCTTGCTGTCAAAAACATTTTAATAAACATGCTGGTTCGTTACCGCTCGCCAGGAAAAACCGACACCTGGATGGGGATAAACGTCTTAAAACAGTAGGCTGAATGGGGCCAAATGGATACAACCCAGAGAGAGAGAGAGAGAGAGTGTGTGAGAGTGAGAGAGAGAGAGAAAGGAGAAAGAGAGAGAGAGAGAGAGAGAGTGATAATGAGGGTATGACGTCAGAAATGATGAATGGCTGGTTGGAATGAGTCTTCAGGGGGTGATATATATGGCAACATTGTCGTTCAACCCCCCCCCCTCCTCGGTCTATCAGTCTGCCTGTCTGTCTGTCTGTATGTCTATCTGTCTCTCAGTCTCTCTCTGTCTGTCTGTCTGTATGTCTATCTGTCTCTCAGTCTCTCTCTGTCTGTCTGTCTGTATGTCTATCTGTCTCTCAGTCTCTCTCTGTCTGTCTATCTGTCTGGCTCTCGCGAGGAAGGACGGAAGGACGGGGGACCAGAAAAACGACCCGTCTCCCCTTAAGTCTATAGTAATGTTCTCTATTCACTCACAATGTTCTCGGAGGCGGTAGTGACATACATGGTGGATTGGAGAACATTTGATTGGTGAGAACATAATTATCACCTCATACCATGGAGTGATTACATTACCGCATAAAGTCGGTATCACACGAGCATTTTGTCCTCAACATATATCCTCAACACTGGTCTGGCAGCTTATGTGGTCAACATTTGATATATTTGGGTCACCTAAATTCATCTACCAGCAGTCTAGTTTCCGATACCAGCGTAAAGTATTCCAGAAATGTTGCCAGAAAAATGTTGATCTTCGAATGTTGACTATAAAAGCTGTCGTGTGATAAAAAAAACACCATCTGAGGAAGAGCACTTTATTGACAACGTTTCGCAGATAGCTTCATCAGGTCACTAACAAATGCTGGTACATAGGACGGATATTTAAGGCCTCCTATGTACCAGCATTTGTTAGTGACCTGATGAAGCTATCTACGAAACGTTGTCAATAAAGTGCTCTTCCTCATATGGTGTTTTTATCCATTCTGTCTACTTTGCAAGTACCACTCAACACTCTCGTGTGATACCGGCTGAAATGTCATGTGGTTATAAGGGCCCGGATTAAAGTCCCGGGTATTTGCTTTAATAATTTTCCTATTTACATTATAGCCTTAGTTAATGCATATCTCAATTATATTATGAATTAATATAATTAGTTATGTGAGATAACGTATATACAAGATTAATAAACGACTTCAATTTCGGGTAAACTAAATTGTAAAAAAACATTACCTTTAGCTAGAATATAATATAACTGTCGTCAACTCATGGAATGGGTTTAACACAAAGATCGCAATACGGTCCTTTCAATGTTAAATTATCTTTCAAAAATGTACAAAATTAATAGAAAATACACCGTTTGAGGAGGACCACTGTATTGACGACGATTTGCAGATAATATATAGATAAAGAGAGAGAGAGAGAGAGAGAGAAGGGGGGGGGGGGGGGGGTAGGCAGGGAGCAGGGATAAGATGAATGTTGCTCTTATATTATGCTCTGGTTTAATTCCAGCCAACCATTGATCCCGTATGACGTCATCTTTTCATGTTCACCTCTCTCTTTCTCTCTCTCAGACAAACACGCACATAATTGACCACTTGCGAGTTTTTCTCTATAAGGAAGTTGGAGCTGTACACATCGATATTTAGCAGAATTACAAGACACAATACGGTTGCAGTACATTTCAAAATACATACAACCTAATTCAATACAGTTTTTATCCATCAGCAAGCCACATTGTTATTGCATTTCTGTTTAATAGCGATTTTTACGGCTCCAACTTCCTTATAGCCTGAAACTCGCAAGTGGTAAATTGCGAGGTATGACCAAGACGAGATATCACCCTATACTTATTATCCATTAAGCCGGTATCACACGAGCACTGTTTCCCTCAACATTTATCCTTTATTTATCATTTATCAGGGCGGGTGCCCAACCCCGAAAGGGGTTGAAATAGGGGAGCTATCCCCCCGCCAAAGGCGGCTTTCTAGGGCCTTTCCTAGCTGATGCTGAGAGGATTGGGTTCTAGTCATGTGGTGATGGGTGGTCTATCAGAGTGAGAACTGAGCGATCTCTGCCATACCCATAGCTTAATCTGACTGTTCCTTTTACTTATATATTTTTCTAGATCTCAAGTGACGACGTCTCTTCCGTTGATTAACCTCCCAATCTACCAAGATTGGAAGCCAAAGCGTCACATTTGTCCTTTGCCCCTCAACTTTCTCTTCATAATTGCTGAGGGGCACAGGGCCCTGGGTGGGGCTTTGGTTTCCCGGGCGTTTCCGCACCCTCCTCAGCTCCCCGCCATGGAGTGGCTTCGGTCACCCAGGCTTTATTGTGGTCGGCAGGGAGGGTTCTGTGGGGGCGCTCGGTTATGGCCATGGCCTAGCTCGGGGCCTTGGGGCTGTTTGGCCAGGCAGCTTGGGGAACAACAACAACAACAACATTTATCCTCAACACTGGTCTGGCAGCTTATGAGGTCAACATTTAATATTTTTATATTACCCAAATGATTCTATCATCAGTATAGTTTTCGATACCAGTGCAAAATTATCTAGAAAAGTTGCCAGAAAAATGTTGATCATCGATTGTTGATGTTGACTATAAAAACTCTCGTGTGATACCGGCTTTTTAGGGCTTGAATCTACACCGTTCTCTTTCAGTTACTTGACTTGTTGTGTTCTTGTCTTGTTCCCGTTAAGGGGAGAAGGGTCGGTTTTCTAGATCCCCTTCTACCTCATGCTTAATTAGCCTCATTAGCTTTTAGATTTTAAGACTTTCGACCCACTTGTTTGGCGATTTTAAGACCTTCCGCCTTATTTCCTTGTCAATATAAAGACCTTTCGTGCTATTTAGGTGTCGATTTTTTTTCCTGGCGAACGATAGTGAGCCTTTAATTTTGGATGAACCGGCCTTCTGCCGAAATTTTTTTCTACCGAAAAATTTACACATTAATCTAGAAGGGGGATCTAATGGATATTATTTTAAGTTTGATGGAGGTCTATGGAGGAAACTAGAAACATGATAAATAAATACAAAAAAAAAAAAAAAAAAAAAAAATCGACCAAAAAGTGAACCATCTTCAATAAGTATACGGTCCGGTACCAGTATATATTATTTTAGCTCTAGCCATTTCCGGAACCTTACCCACTGTATTACTTTTGTTTCCGATCTTCAGGGAGGGTGTGGTGGGGTGATCTTGCTACTGGACTGGTAATCTTAAAGGACCCGGGTTCCAATCCCGATAAGTCAATTGAGGAGATATTGTTGGGATTAAACCCCTTCTGTACCGGCGACGTCTTTTTTTAATTTTCTTCTAGCTATTTTTAGACGATTTTGAAGAGCTTAAGACGATTTTATTCAGCTTCGGAAGGACGTCTACCCATTACAAGGCTACAGACTATCTCCGTTAATTTTTTTTTTTTTTTTTTTTTTGCTACCCCATATCTTCCCTAAGCTTCGTAAAATCGCCTAAATGTTGCTGAAATCAAATACAGAATACGTTTTCGGTACAGGAAGGGTTACAGGAAGATGATTGAAGAAGGGAGAGAGTTGTGGAAGAATGGCAGTTATTAGACAAGGACGGAAAACATACTGTAGATATATGCTGGTAATCGGCATAATCGACAAGGGATATGGTTAACCTACTGAATATTATAGGAAAATGGAGAGAGGGAGAGAGAGAGAGAGAGAGTGCGAGTGAGAGAGAGAGAGAGAGAGAGAGAGAGAGAGAGAGAGAGAGAGAGAGAGAGAGAGAGAGAGAGAGAGAGAGAGAGAGAGAGAGAGAGAGAGAGAGAGAGAGAGAGAGAGAGAGAGAGAGAGAGAGAGAGAGAGAGAGAGAGAATAATTATATAAAATGAAAATTTTCTGGAAGGAGAAATGTAGGTACCTAGTAGTGTGAACATGTAAAAGGCCCCCCCCCCCCCCCCCCGGTCTAAAACGGCTCAGAGGGCAGCTAAGTGGCCGCTGGAGGGGAAGGTGGTTAGGAGCCTAGTGGTGGGGACTAAAGTGTGTGTGTGTGTGTGTGTGTAGGTGGTTGTGTGTGTGTGTGTGTGTGTGGGTGTGTGGGTGGGTGGGTGGGTGGGTGTGGGTGTGTGTGTGTGGGCGTATAATAATAAATACTAATAATAAACGGTTTATTGATAGTTGCAGCCATTGGCTGAAAATGTTCAACGGAACAGTTTGTTGCTTAACTCTAACTTAAATTAACTTACAATATGGACCAAGTAAGAGATTGCACAAGAGCTACAAGTATTAAATGTTGATCAGTTAGATATTATGTACTTCGTTTCCCGATGATTTTCAGGTCGAGATGATAGTATTACATTGTACATTTTTTGTTTCTTTCTGAAAGCTTGTGAGTTGATTTACTTGTTAATCTAGGATAGAGATGACATATTTAGTATGACTTTGATTACTGTTTGTCTAGGGCGGTTTTTCTAGTCGGTTCACCGTATTTTTAGAAAGCTGGTGTTTACACGAGCGCGTCTTCCGGACCGTTTTTCTGGACCCCCTTCTCCCTAACGTTTAGCCCCACTAGTATTGAGATTATAAGACGTTCGGCCCAGTAGTTTGGCGATTTAACACCTTTCGCCCCATTTTGTTGTCAATTTTAAGACCTTTCGTGCCATTTTGGTGTCGATTATTTTCTGGCGAGCGATAGCGAGCTTGCAATTTTAAGAGGAACCGGCCTTTGGCCGGGAAATTTTTCTACCGAAAAATGTACAAATTTATCTTGAAGGGGGGGTTTAGGAATCTAGGGGGTGTTTTTCTAAGCTTGATGGAGGTCTAGGGAGGAAACTAAAAAAATATATGAACAAATTAATTAAGAGACCAAACAAACGGCCAGTCTCTCCTTAAATGGCGGAGAATAAAGGGTAGACGAGGAGAAAAATTACTGAAGGTGGACAGTAGAAAAAAAAAATTACTGAAGGTGGACAGTAGAAACAAAATTACTGAAGGTGGACAGTAGAAACAAAATTACTGAAGGTGGACAGTAGAAACAAAATTACTGAAGGTGGACAGTAGAAACAAAATTACTGAAGGTGGACAGTAGATTTTTTTTTTACTGAAGGTGGACAATAGAAACAAAAAATACTGAAGGTGGACAGTAGAAACAAAAAAATACTGAAGGCGGACAGTAAAAGATTTTTTTTTTACTGAAGGTGGACAGTAATTTTTTTTTTTTTTTGCTGAAGGTGGACAGTAGAAAAAAAATACTGAAGGTGGACAGTAGATTTTTTGTTACTGAAGGTGGACAGTAGAAGATTTTTTTTTTTTTTTACTGAAGGTGGACAGTAGATTTTTTTTTTTACTGAAGAAAACAAAATTACTGAAGGTGGACAGTAGAAACAAAATTACTGAAGGTGGACAGTAGAAACAAAAAAATACTGAAGGTGGACAGTAAAAGAAACAAAATTACTGAAGGTGGACAGATTTTTTTTTTTTTTACTGAAGGTGGACAGTAGATTTTTTTTTTTACTGAAGGTGGACAGTAGAAAACAAAATACTGAAGGTGGACAGTAGACAAAAAAATACTGAAGGTGGACAGTAGAAACAAAAAATTACTGAAGGTGGACAGTAGAAGAAAAAACAAATTACTGAAGGTGGACAGTAGAAAAAGAAAAAAAAAAAAAAAAAACATTGACATGAAAAAGATGAGAGCGAACCAAAAGAAACACACGCTCCAAAGATAATGAGAAGAAGAAGAAGAAGAAGCAGCAGCATATGGTATGAGGATTGAATGGAGTGGAAAAGATATAGTAAAGCCGGAGTCACACGAGCCCTTTTTCGAGCAAATTTTTAAGCGCAATTATGGTCTGGAAGCTTCAAAAATTACACTTTATCAGAATTCAGCCGCCAAACATAATCTACCTTCAGTCTAGTTGCCGATACCCGTGCGAAAATGTCCCGAAATAATACGAGAAAAAACTTGCTCTTGGAATATTGACGGAAAATGCGCTCGTGTGACAGCGGCTTTAGATCGAGAAGCAAGATGATGGAAGGTAGAGTAAAGATAAATCCTCCGAAGTCCACCAATGTATCACCTTTAATATCTCTCTCTCTCTCTCTCTCTCTCTCTCTCTCTCTCTCTCTCTCTCTCTCTCTCTTATTGAGTGCTTTAAGATACTAAAAGGTTTCGACAAAAGTCGATGTAAATGCACTATTCACATTAAACAAATACTAATCAAACTCGCGGAAATGGAATGAAATTAAAAACCAAAAAGGCAAACCTAGATGTCACAAAGAGTTTCTTCACCTAACTCGAACAGGGACATCACATGTCAGAAACAAAACAAAATTAATACAAAATCACACGCATCTAGGTCGTCCAGGAGAAACACCCAGAAATATTAATTTTGTTTGAAGATTTGAATGAATATGAGAAGGAATACATACAATCAACATAAAATAGCATTGTTTTGGCCATTCTACCACTTCCAATGACAACATTTGAACCATGAACCACAATTTTACCTTTACATAGACAACAGTACAGACAATTAATATCAGAAGGAATACATACAATCAACATAAAATAGCATTGTTTCGGCCATTCTACCACTTCCAAAGACAACATTTGAACCATGAACCACAATTTTACCTTCACATGTACAATAACACAGATTAAAGCCGGTATCACACGAGAGCTTTTATAGTCAACATTCGGTGACCAACATTTTTCTGGCAACATTTTTGGAATATTTTGCACTGGTATCGGAAACCAGACTGGTGGAAGATGAATTTAGGTGACCGAAACGTTTTAACCCTCTACGACATATGACGCGATTTTGAGCCTATTGGGGATACTTTAAAGCCTTTGTTACCATCAGGGGTATTTAGAAACCTTTAGTTTAGTTACTTCAACCTCTGCAGTTGTCTTTGAGTTAGCTGTGGGCAGAAAACTAATTTTGGAGAGGTAATTATAAGAGTGAGAGAACTCTATTTCTTATTGCTAATCTGGCAACCTCTGCGCCATATGAGCGTGAAAGGGTTAAATGTTGACCTCATAAGCTGCCAGACCAGTGTAAAGAATAAATGTTAAGGGAAAAAACGTTCGTGTGATACCGACTTAACCATAATGGATTCAGCTTTCGTTCGACACCCTGCATCCGTCAAAGGGTTTATTGGAACATATCAACTTTTAAGGGGAGACTTCCACTTGAGGGACTTTTTTCTTGACCCCTTTCTCCCTCATGTCTAGCCCTATTGCTTTTGAGATTTTAAGACGTTTGCCCCATTAGTTTGGTGATTTTAAGAATTTCCTCCCCCATTCTGTCAATGTTAAGACCTTTCGTGCCATTTAGGTGTCGATTTTATCCTGGCGAGCGATAGCGAGCCTGTAATTTAAGAGTTACCGGCCTTCGGCCGGGAATTTTTTTTACCGAAAAATGTACAAATTTATATTGAAAGGGGGTCAAGGGGGTGACATTTTAAGATTGCTGGAGGAGTAGGAAACAAACTAAAAACCTCCCCTTAACCCTTTGAGTACCGGCGAGGTGTGTTATATTATATTCTAAGCTATATTTTGACGATATTATGCAGCTTAGGAAGGGTCTGTGGTCATTAAAAAGGTTGGTTGAGATATATTGAAGCTTATTATTGCTAAAGGTCCTTCCTAAGCTGAATACAATCGTCTAATAGCTACCAGATTATGATAAAGGTAAGGTACTGATACTGAAGGGGTTAAGAATAACAATAGATCTTTCCTTAAGAGGGGGGGGGGGGATGGGCTCATTTATTTGCTTGTTTATTTATATTTATATAATTTGTTTTTAGTATCCTCCCTAGACCTCCATCAAGCTTAAAACAAAAATAATAATAATAGACCCCCCTTCAAGATATATTAGTAAAAAAAATCGATACAAAATTGTCCCAGCCGAAGGCGGATTCCTCTTAAATTACAGGCTCGCTATCGCTCGCCAGGAAAACATCGATTCCTATATTACACGAAAAGTCTCAATATTGACAAAGAAATAGGGCGAAAGGTCTTAAAATCGCCAAACTAATGGCCGAACGTCTTAAAATCTGAAAGCTAATGGGGCTAAACATGAGGCAGAAGAGGGACCAGAAAAGCGACCCATCTCCCCTTATCCAAGACATTTCCCTGCCATCATACTCAAGTTAAAAATCGCTCATAAAGTTTGCTCGTCTTTCCCTGAACGCACCCTGCTCCTCATTTGTGAAGTTTTCTAAATTATAATTAGCTCTCTCTCTCTCTCTCTCTCTCTCTCTCTCTCTCTCTCTCTCTCTCTCTCTCTCTGTTATCCAAGACTTTTTCAAATATTGTTCTCCTTCGCTTTCTGAAGTGCTTTCCGTATTGTTCCCCCTTTCCTGTGTGTCTATTTATATCGCTAGCCTTCTCCGTTTCCCTTCCGACTCTCTTCCACTTTGACCCCTCGTTCCATCTTGCCTCCTTTCCTAAAATACCAACACAGTTTGTGTATCTCTCAGTTTGACATTGTTGGCATTAAATGTAGGCAGCTGCTTTCTTACACTTAAGAGCTAAGTAAAATTTTGCATACTTAGAATTTATTGTAATTGTATTTCTATGGACCAAATAAAAATTATCATTATCATTATCACCCTCTTCTCTTGTTGTTGTAGTTGTAGTTCCCGAGTCCGGTAGACCGAAGCCGCTCCAGACGCTCGGGCACCCGAATGGGCCAGAATGAGATGAGATCTGTGTCTGAGAGGGCAGCAGGGGAGGGGATAATCAGCCCACGGGGTTGCACCCCCGGGCCAATGCCCCCACTGCCTGCAGCCCCCTTGTAGTGTCACCCAATCAGGCCATCTCGCTAGCAGGAAAAGTAGTACAGGAAAAGAGACAGACACGGCTAAGGTTGGGATGAGGATACCAAACCTCACTCTGGATAGGACCAGCCCTCACCCTTCCTCTTCTCTTGGTATGGTCCTTGATTACCCGCTCAATTACCTTTCTACATCCCCCTCTGTCGTTCTTCTTTCATCACTCCGGGTCGAGTGTGTCATTCACTTTGTCTTAAGGGGGGTCACCGGCTTTTGTTTATTAAGGGGGGTTACCGGCTTTTGTTTATTAAGGGGGGTCACCGGCTTTTGTTTATTAAGGGGGGTTACCGGCTTTTGTTTATTAAGGGGGGTCACCGGCTTTTGTTTATTAAGGGGGGTCACGGCTTTTGTTTAAGGGGGGTCACCGGCTTTTGTTTAAGGGGGGTCACCGGCTTTTGTTTAAGGGGGGTCACCGGCTTTTGTTTAAGGGGGGGTCACCGGCTTTTGTTTATTAAGGGGGGTCACCGGCTTTTGTTTATTAAGGGGGGTCACCGGCTTTTGTTTATTAAGGGGGGTCACCGGCTTTTGTTTATTAAGGGGGGTCACCGGCTTTTGTTTATTAAGGGGGGTCACGGCTTTTGTTTATTAAGGGGGTCACCGGCTTTTGTTTATTAAGGGGGGTCACCGGCTTTTGTTTATTAAGGGGGTCACCGGCTTTTGTTTATCTTTCTCTCCTTTTCTCTCTTTCCCTGGCTTGTATCTATTCGGCCCCATTCAGCCAACTGTTTTAAGACGTTTGCCCCATCCAGGTGTCGATTTCTTCCTGGCGAGCGATAGCGAGCCAGCATTGTATGGAGAAATCCGGCTTCGCCGGAGAAATTTTTCTATCGAAAAATTTACAAATTTAGCTTGCTGTCAAAACAAAAATATATATATGATCGCTACCGCTCGCCAGGAAAATATTGACACCTGGATGGGGGTAAACGTCTTAAAACAGTGACATGGGCCGGTTTTCTGGACCAATTTCTCCCTCATGTTTAGCCCCATTAGTTTTCAGATGTTAAGATGTTTGCCTCATTAGTTAGTCGATTTTAAGACCTTTCACCCCATTTCTTCGTCAATATTTAGACCTTTCGTGCTATTTAGGTGTCGATTTTTTCCCAGGCGAACGATAGTGAGCCTGTAATGTTGGAAGAACAGGCCTTCGGCCGGGACATTTTTCTACCGGAAAATGTACAAATTAATGTAGAAGGGGGAGCTAGTGGATTTATTTTTTTTTTTTTTTTTTTTTTTTTTTAATGGAGGTCTAGGGAAGAAACTAGACAAATAATGAATACATGCAAAAATCACCCAAAAAGCGACTACCTACCCCTTAAGCCTTAAGGGGAGATATCCACTTGAGGGACTTTTTTCTTGACCCCTTTCTCCCTCATGTTAAGCCCCATTGCTTTTGAGATTTTAAGACGTTTGCCCCATTAGTTTGGTGATTTTCAAGAATTTCCACCCCATTCTGTCAATTTTAAGATCTTTCGTGCCATTTAGGTGTCGATTTTATCCTGGCGAGCGATAGCGAGCCTGTAATTTAAGAGTAATCGGCCTTCGGCCGGGACATTTTTCTACCAAAAAATTTACAAATTTATCTTGAAAGGGGGTCAAGGGGGTGAAATTTTAAGATTGCTGGAGGAGTAGGAAACAAACTAGAAACCTCCCCTTAAGTAGCTGGGAGAGAGGGGCAGGTTAGGACGTTGTTAGGCATGGAAGGGTTATATATATATATATAGCCTAATATGGAGAGAAATTATGATTCAATTTTGGGTCGATTTTGTTCATTTATTAATTATTTTTAATTAGTTCCCTCCCTACACCTGCATTTGATCCTCCTTCTAGATTAATTTGTACATTTTTCGGTAGAAAAATTGCCCGGCCGAAATTACAGGATCACTATCGTTCGCCAGGAAAAAACAGACACCTAAATAGCACGAAAGGTCTGAAATATTGACAAGGAAATGGGGCGGAAGGTCTTATAATCGACAAACTAATGCGGCAAACATCTGAAAATCTGAAAACTAAAGGGGCTAAACATGAGGGAGAAGGGGATGCAGAAAAAGCGACGACCATCACCCCTTAAGTAGCTGGGAGAGAGAGGGCAGGTTATATGCGTCAAGTAAGGGGGGAGGGGAGGGGGGTACAATAATACGGTAATAGGAAGGAAAGGGAGATTTATTGGGGTTAGTTGTCAGGCACGGAAGGGATAAACTAAATAGAATGTGGAGAGAAATGACCGTAGAATATATGGCCCAAGGAAGGATATTAGACAAATTACTTAAAAAGGTGGGGGGGGGGGGGGGGGGGGACCGATTAATTTTGTGTTCGATTTTTTAATTTATACATTATTTTTCTAGTTTCCTCCCTAGACCTGCATCAAACTTTAAAAAAAAAACAAAAAAAAAACAAAAAAAAACAAAAAAAAACCAAACATCCATCCATTAGCCTAAACCCCTCTATTAGGTTAATGTGTACATTTTATAGCACCACTGATAACATCCACCACTATTATTATATATATATATATATATATATATATATATATATCCTGCTATTATCTCCATTTGGTCCTAAACGTTAATGACGAGCTTTCCAGCCTTGTTCCTCGGACGGTCTTAAGGGGAGGTATTTAGTTTGTACCCTAGACCTCCATCAAGCTTAAAAATTACACTCCCTTGACCCTCTTCAAGATAAATTTGTACATTTTTCGGTAGAAAAATGTCCCGGCCGAAGGCCGTTTCCTCTTACATTACAGGCTCGCTATCGCTCGCCAGGAAAAAATCGACACCTAAATGGCACGAAATGTCTAAAAATTGACAGAAATGGGGCGAAAGTTCTTAAAATCGACAAATTAATGGGGCGAACGTCATAAAATCTCAAAAGCAGTGGGGCTAAACATGAGGGAGAAAGGGGTCCAGAAAAAAATCCCTCAAGTGGAAATCTCCCCTTAATGTTACTGCCGCCCTGTTGCTGGTGCCGTGATCTGCGAGTGATGGGTGGGGATGGGCTTTAGGGCTTCCACTTTATTTAGGTTTCTGCTAGTACTGAACATGTATTTAGGTTTCTGCTAGTACTGAACATGCATTTAGGTTTCTGCTAGTACTGAACATGTATTTAGGTTTCTGCTAGTACTGAACATGTATTTAGGTTTCTGCTAGTACTGAACATGTATTTAGGTTTCTGCTAGTACTGAACATGTATTTAGGTTTCTGCTAGTACTGAACATGTATTTAGGTTTCTGCTAGTACTGAACATGTATTTAGGTTTCTGCTAGTACTGAATTTAGGTTTCTGCTAGTACTGAACATGTATTTAGGTTTCTGCTAGTACTGAACATGTATTTAGGTTTCTGCTAGTACTGAACATGTATTTAGGTTTCTGCTAGTACTGAACATGTATTTAGGCTTCTGCTAGTACTGAACATGTATTTAGGTTTCTGCTAGTACTGAACATGTATTTAGGTTTCTGCTAGTACTGAACATGTATTTAGGTTTCTGCTAGTACTGAACATGTATTTAGGTTTCTGCTAGTACTGAACATGTATTTAGGTTTCTGCTTGTACTGAACATGTATTTAGGTTTCTGCTAGTACTGAACATGTATTTAGGTTTCTGCTAGTACTGAACATGTATTTAGGTTTCTGCTAGTACTGAACATGTATTTAGGTTTCTGCTAGTACTGAACATGTATTTAGGTTTCTGCTAGTACTGAACATGTATTTAGGTTTCTGCTAGTACTGAACATGTATTTAGGTTTCTGCTAGTACTGAACATGTATTTAGGTTTCTGCTAGTACTGAACATGTATTTAGGTTTCTGCTAGTACTGAACATGTATTTAGGTTTCTGCTAGTACTGAACATGTATTTAGGTTTCTGCTAGTACTGAACATGTATTTAGGTTTCTGCTAGTACTGAACATGTATTTAGGTTTCTGCTAGTACTGAACATGTATTGTGCATCCAGTAGTTCGCTTTACTGAACATATTATTGTGCATCCAATAGTTCGCTTTATTTCACGTTTGTTCAATAATGTTCATATATCTAGCAAATTATATGTTCTATCTTGTATCTATTAAGGGGAGGTATTTAGTTAGTTCCCTAGACCTCCATCAAGCTTAAAATTACACCCCCTTGAGTCCCTTTCAAGATAAATTTGTAAATTTTTCGGTAGAAAAATGTCCTGCCGAAGGCCGGTTCCTCTTAAATTACAGGCTCGCTATCGCTCGCCAGGATAAAATCGACACCTGAATTGCACGAAAGGTCTTAATATGGGGTGAAAGTTCTTAAAATCGCTAAACTAATGGGGCAAACGTTTTATAATATCAAAAGCAATGGGGCTAAACATGAGGGAGAAAGGGGTCAAGAAAAAAAAATCCTCAAGTGGAGATCTCCCCTTAATATTTAGAATTGTGTATCTATCTATTTATCGCCGGACGCCTTACTCCTTACTTTTATTTTATATCAAAGAAAGTCTTAACCCGACCCTCGTGTCAAAACCTCAAATTGTGAACGTCGACACATCTTTTGTGCTAATAAAGAATAATAAAGGTACAAAAATAATACTTGCGTTAATATACAGACCTCCAGCTCAATCGGTGCAAACTGACCGAGAAATTTACGAACAAATTGCAGATGTAAGTAACTCACAAGATACCGTAATTTTTGGCGACTTTAATTTACCTGTGACCAAGTGGGGCGATACTCTTACTTCACACTCCGGACATGACTTGTATACGAACTTGCAAGAGAGTTCGCTTTATCAATTTGTTCGAATGCCGACCCGTGGTAATAACGTTCTTGACATTGTACTTGCAACAAAAGAAGAATTGATAGAGAATTTGAATGTTGGTGATGAATTCAGTAACAGCGACCATCGTACGATAACTTTCACTTTAAAGTTTACTAGTAACGAACCAAATAGTAGCATCGAAAAAGTCCCTAATTTCAAGAAAGCAAACTTCCATAAACTTAGAGCTATGTTTAAAGAAACTGACTGGAGCTTTTTAATTAAACAATAACGACATAAATACATCTTGGAAGTTATTCGAAACCACTTACCTAAAAGCAGTGCAAGACTGCATACCATCGAAAATACGGCGTCCAGGCCATAATAATAAGCCCAAATGGTGGAATAAAGATATTTCAAACTGCCTGCTTGCTAAAAAATTTGCTAATGATAGATTAAAATCCTCACAAAATGACGAAGAACGGCTGAAATTTGTAAAGCTACGACGCAAAGCCAAAAAGTTAATTAAGCAAAGTAAAAAGACCTTAGAGTTACATATTGCGAATCAAAGTAAAACAAACCCGAAAGAATTCTATAGTTATATCAGAAAGAAAAAAGTAGTTACTTCAACTGTTGGACCGTTAGTCGATGAAAAAGGAGAATACACCAAAGACGAAGTACAAATGAGTAATGCCCTCAATACCTTCTTTGCATCAGTTTTTACAACAGAAGACCTCAGTGATATCCCTACACCATCGCCGATTCAGATTGATAATTCAGATGTTCTAAGCAATATCACCGTTACAGAGAGAGAAGTATTGAATTGTTTAGATAAACTCAAGGTAAATAAAACGCCAGGACCTGATACAATCTCGCCTAGAGTTCTAAAGGAAGCTAAGAATGAGCTCTCCAAACCACTGACATTACTATTCAATAAATCCTTGCAGTCTGGAACTATGCCTGATCAGTGGAAGCTAGCCAACGTAACACCGATATTCAAAAAAAGGCAGCAAATCCCTACCCAGTAACTATCGTCCAATTAGCTTAACCTCAGTTGTATGTAAAATGCTAGAAACGGTCATACGAGACAGACTCGTAAATCACTTAGAGGAAAATAACATACTTAAAGATACTCAACACGGCTTTCGTAAAAAAACGTTCCTGTTTAACAAACCTCTTAGACTTCTTCCACGATATCCTCAACCTCTACGATGAGAGTAAAGCTGTAGATATTATATACCTTGATTTTCAAAAGGCCTTTGACAAAGTTCCCCACAAACGTTTACTGCTAAAACTAAAAGCGCATGGAATACAAGACGGTGTGTTGAAATGGATAGAAAATTGGCTCAGCAAAGGGTAGTCATAAACGGTAAGGCATCTAAATGGACCAATGTAAGTAGCGGGGTACCCCAGGGATCGGTACTAGGACCAATTCTCTTTCTAATTTACATCAACGACATAGATGAGGGTCTCACCTGCACAATCTCAAAATTTGCTGACGATACAAAAATTGCAAATAGCGTACTCTCAAAAGAACAAGTTGACGATATGCAAACCAATCTAGATAAATTGTCATGTTGGGCCCAAATTTGGCAAATGAGTTTCAATGCGGATAAATGTAAAGTACTACATGTCGGATACCTAAATGAGAAAGCAAACTATTCGATGAATGGCACTCAGCTTAAGAATGTAAACAGAGAAACTGATCTGGGAGTAACAATATCGAGTAACCTAAAACCGAGTCAACAATGTTCAGAAGTTGTTAAGAAGGCAAACAAAATAATTGGCTTTATAGGCAGGTCATTTGAACATAAATCCAAAGAAGTTATCCTAACCCTTTACAATTCCTTAGTCCGCCCTCTTCTGGAATACTGCGTTCAATCCTGGTGCCCTTATTACCAAAAAGATATAAACAAGCTAGAACGAGTTCAACGTAGAGTTACCAAAATGATACCTAGCCTAAAGAACAAACCATACGAAGAGCGTCTTAGAGAATTAAATCTATTTCCTTTAACCCAGCGCAGATTAAGAGGCGACTTAATTCAAGTGTTCAAAATCATCAAAGGCATCGACAATATGAACTGTAGTAAGTACTTCACTATCGACCAATCTAATTACACGCGGGGGGAAACGGTTGCAAAATTATTGGTAAATCTTTTAACTCGCACGAATCTAAGAATTTCTTCTTCAATCGAGTTGTCAACTTGTGGAATGGGCTTCCCCGAGACGTTATAGACTGCAGCACCGTTGATTCATTTAAATTCCGCCTAGACAAATATCTCGCATCAAACCCGCGACTGACTGCGTTTGTAAATGAATAACTTTATCCTCCCCTCAGTTACTAACCCATATGTCCCCTACTAATTTCCTAGTCCTGCCACGTTAGTGGCAGGGCAGTAGTTCCCTTTCCAATGTTCCCTTACCCACTCTAAACCACTGTTTGGACACTTGATCCTCAGTGTTTTGGAGGACAAGCAACCTAGAAGGGTCACTAGACCTGTTGTTGCTTGGTTTCCTTTGTACTCCTTTGTACTCCTTTGTACTCCCCTTAATGAGGGTGGCCATACACAGAAGGCACCCAAGTGGACCTATCCCCTGTAAGAGGGACAACCCATGCCAAATTACTGAAGGACTTACAATGTATATGTTAGCACTATATTTCTACAGTGGTGTTAGGCTAGTCCATCCACTAACCTGCTTCACCTATTTGTATCAGGTTGACTCCCCTAGACAGGTTGCCGACCAAGGCTGATGAGTCTCATCCACCCGGATTTTTTATAAAGTTGCCTCCCATAGTTGGGTTGCCGACCAAGGCTAACGAGTCCCATCCAACCGAATCTTCCAAACAATATACTAATATTAACTTTATTTCCTGTTCCATATCAAAACAGCACATTGGAAAAATAAACTTAAATGACGAATGAGGAACCGCAGCGACCTGAACGAGGACTGAATGGTGATTGCCTGTATTGAAAAAGCGAAGACGGAAGGAAGGTGGAGCAATAATAGTCCGGAAGTGAGGCGGGAGGGGAGGGAAGGAAGGTGGAGCAATAATAGTCCGGAAGTGAGGCGGGAGGGGAGGGAAAGAAGGTGGAGCAATAATAGTCCGGAAGTGAGGCGGGAGGGGAGGGAAGGAAGGTGGAGCAATAATAGTCCGGAAGTGAGGCGGGAGGGGAGGGAAGGAAGGTGGAGCAATAATAGTCCGGAAGTGAGGCGGGAGGGGAGGGAAGGAAGGTGGAGCAATAATAGTCCGGAAGTGAGGCGGGAGGGGAGGGAAGGAAGGTGGAGCAATAATAGTCCGGAAGTGAGGCGGGAGGGGAGGGAAGGAAGGTGGAGCAATAATAGTCCGGAAGTGAGGCGGGAGGGGAGGGAAGGAAGGTGGAGCAATAATAGTCCGGAAGTGAGGCGGGAGGGGAGGGAAGGAAGGTGGAGCAATAATAGTCCGGAAGTGATATGAGGCGGGAGGGGAGGGAAGGAAGGTGGAGCAATAATAGTCCGGAAGTGAGGCGGGAAAAATTTCCCGGCCGAAGGCCAATTACTCTTAAATTACAGGCTCGCTATCGCTCGCCAGGAAAAAAAAGACACCTAAATGGCACGAAAGGTCTTAAAATTGACAGAACGGGGCGGAAAATCTTAAAATCACCAAACTAATGGGACAAACGTCTTAAAATCTCAAAAGCAATGGGGCTAGATATGAGGGAGAAAGGGGTCAAGAAAAAAGTCCCTCAAGTGGTAGTGCTTGTTTTCTTGGTCACTCTATGTATATATTTATATATATATATAGATTATTATGTTCCTTCCAACAACCAACCATACTCCTAAAATCGATTAATGAAATTTACAAACACATGTGGCAGTCCGTGGACTCGAACCCAGGATGCTCACACCGAAAATCAACACCTTATACATCGCACCACGAAGACAGTTATTTTAGAATTTCCTGGCTAGACCTCCATCAAGCTTACAAAAACACTCCCTTGACCCCCTTTCAAGATGAATGTGTACATTTTTCGACACCTAAATTGCACGAAATGTCCTAATATTGACAAAGGAATGGGGTGAAAGGTATTACAATCGCCAAACTATTGGGTCGAACATCTTAAAATCTGAAAACTAATGAGACTACACATGCGGTAGAAGGGGAGCCAGAAAAATGACCCATCTCCCCTTAAACATATGTTATGATTAACTAACTTCTACCGAGTCAAATTACAACCACATGTGGTGATGGGCTGGTCTATCAGAGTGAGAACTGAGCAATGGTGATGGGCTGGTCTATCAGAGTGAGAACTGAGCAATGGTGATGGGCTGGTCTATCAGAGTGAGAACTGAGCAATGGTGATGGGCTGGTCTATCAGAGTGAGAACTGAGCAATGGTGATGGGCTGGTCTATCAGAGTGAGAACTGAGCAATGGTGATGGGCTGGTCTATCAGAGTGAGAACTGAGCAATGGTGATGGGCTGGTCTATCAGAGTGAGAACTGAGCAATGGTGATGGGCTGGTCTATCAGAGTGAGAACTGAGCAATGGTGATGGGCTGGTCTATCAGAGTGAGAACTGAGCGATCTCTGCCATACCCATAGCTTACTCTCACTGTTCCTTTTACTTATATATTTTCTAGATCTCAAGTGACGGCGTCTCTTCCGTGGGATTGACCTCCCAATCTACCAAGATTGGAAGCCAAAGCGTCACATTTTTCCTTTGCCCCTCAACTTTCTCTTCATAATTGCTGAGGGGCACAGGGCCTTGGGTGGGGCTTTGGTTTCCCGGGCGTTTCCGCACCTCCTCAGCTCCCCGCCATGGAGTGGCTTCGGTCACCCAGGCTTTATTGTGGTCGGCAGGGAGGGTTCTGTGGGGGCGCTTGGTTATGGCCTTGGCCTTGCTCGGGGCCTTGGGGCTGTTCGGCCAGGCAGCTTTGGGAACAACAACAACAACAACAACAACAACAACAACAACAACAACAACATTAAGGGGAGATTTCCACTTGAGGGACTTTTTTCTTGACCCCTTTCTCCCTCATGTCTAGCCCCATTGCTTTTGAGATGTTAAGACGTTCGCCCCATTAGTTTGGCGATTTTAAGAACCCTCGCCACATTTCTGTCAATTTTAAGACCATTCGTGCCACTTAGGTGTCGATTTTTTCCTGGCGAGCGATAGCGAGCCTGTAATTTAAGCCGGGAAATGTTTCTACCGAAAAATGTACAAATTTATCTTGAAAGGGGGTCTAGGGGGAGTAATTTTAAGCTTGATGGAAGTCTAGGGAATCAACTAAAAACCTCCCCTTAAAGGTTGTGTTTCATATTTACCGATATCATTAGTCCGGTCCGATAATCTGTCACCACCACCTCAGCTCACCTGTGGGAAGAAACAAGCTAAAATAAGAAAAGATAATATATGGTTGATTAATCTTCTTTTTTTTATTAATTTCACCACAACACCAAACACCTCCAATGACATTAATGAAAGAATATATGTGATCCACTAGGATTCGAACCCGGGTTATCACACACAGATTTTTAGACACCTTAACCATTACACCACCAAGACGGTTCTTACTACTACTACTACTACTACTACTTTTACTACTACTACTACTACTTTTTTTTTTTTTTTTTTTTTTTGTAACCACTCAGCCTGTGCATCCCCTCTTTGGACCCTAAACCAGGTCAGAACAGTCATCAAAGCGTCCGACTTGGTTGTCATTCAGCTACTTCCTATTCCGGGGTCAGCACTCGGACTCATCATCGTGGATTACTACTACTACATTGATTTTTATTTAATATTTTTCATACATTTCATGTTACTACTACTACCGTCACCACTTCCACCACCACCACCACCACCACTACCTTATATTTAATATTGTACACATATTTTATTTCACAAGCATCAGATACTACTATTCTACACCATGCAACTTCAATCCAGTCTCCTTCCTATGCGACCCTCTGCCACTGCTGCCTCGTAGTCTACTTCTGCCAACTACTACAACTACTACTACAACTACTACTACTACTAATACTACAACTACAACTACTACAACTACTACTACTACTACTACTACTACAACTACTACAACTACTACTACAACTACTACTACTACTACTACTACTACTACAACTACTACAACAACTACTACTACAACAACTACTACTACTACTACTACTACTACTACTACAGCGGATTGAATAGTGCTAACATTACGTAACTATTCAAAGATTTTAACCCCTACTGTACCGGCGATGTCATATTTATTTTAACCCCTACTGTACCGGCGATGTCATATTTATTTTAACCCCTACTGTACCGGCGATGTCATATTAGTTTAACTACTGTACCGGCGATGTCATATTTATTTTAACCCCTACTGTACCGGCGATGTCATATTTATTTTAACCCCTACTGTACCGGCGATGTCATATTTATTTTAACCCCTACTGTACCGGCGATGTCATATTTATTTTAACCCCTACTGTACCGGCGATGTCATATTTATTTTAACCCCTACTGTACCGGCGATGTCTTTATTATTTTATTGTAACTATTATGTAAACGGTTGTGTCCAGTTTAAGAAGAATCAGTGGTAGTAGAAAGGGTTAAGGGGGGTGAACTACTTTTTTTTATTTTTCTCCTTTTCTCTCTTTCTCTGGCTTATATCCAGTCGGCCCCATTCAGCCAACTATTTTAAGACGTTTATCCCCATCTAGGTGTCGATTTCTTCCTGGCGAGCGAAAGCGAGCCAGCATTATATGAAGAAATCCGGCTTCGCCGGAAACATTTTTCTATCGAAAAATGTACAAATTTAGCCTGCTGTCAAATACATTTACAAAATATGCTGGCTCGCTACCGCTCACCAGTATAAAATTGACACCTGGATGGGGATAAACGTCTTAAAACAGTAGGTTGAATGGGGCCGAATGGATACAAGCCAGAGAAAGAGAGAACAAAGCAGGTCACCCCTCTTAAGTGATATAGTTCGAAGGGTGTTAAGGGGAGATATCCACTTGAGGGACTTTTTTCTGCTTTCTCATGTCTAGCCCCATTGCTTTTGAGATTTTAAGATGTTTGCCCCATTAGTTTGGCGAGTTTAAGAAGTTTCACCCCATTTATGTCACTTTTAAGACCTTTCGTCCCATTTAGGTGTCGATTTTTTCCTGGCGAGCGATAGCGAGCCTGTAATTTAAGAGGAACCGGCCAATTTTTCTACCGAAAAATGTACAAATTTATCTTGAAAAGGGGTCAAGGGGTGTAATTTCAAGCTTGATGGAAGTCTAGGAAACACACTAAAAACCTCCCCTTTAATTGCTAGTGGGCCCTTTTAAAACTGAATCAGATCGTCTAACAATAGCCAGAATTACAGTTAAAAGGCCGGCACCGGTACAGAAAGGGTTAATATCTATAACAATAATTCACACATTAATTGTATAGTAATTATAAGCCCATTGTTTGCAGTGCGGGTAGACTGGTGGACAGAAATGATCCCCAGAGTCCGTAAAACCTCATTAAGGGTGACCTGCTTTTTGTTCTGTCCTTTTCTATCTTTCTCTGGCTTGTATCCATTTGGCCCCATTCAGCCTACTGTTTTAAGAAGTTTATCCCCATCCAGGTGTCAATTTCTTACTGGTGAGCGGCAGCGAGCCAGCATATTTTTATTTTTGTTAGACAGCAGGCTAAATTTGTACATTTTTCGATAGAAAAAATGTCTCCGGCGAAGCCGGATTTCTTCATATAATGCTGGCTCGCTATCCCTCGCCAGAATAAACGTCTTAAAATAGTTGGCTGAATGGGGCCGAATGGGTACAAGCCAGAGAAAGAGAGAGAAATAACAAAAAGCAGGTCACCCCCCCTTAAACAAGTTTAAGTTTGGTTGTAAAATGTGTAGCTAAAGTTAACACTCTTACAGCCAAATAAAATGTTCTCTTCTTCCAAAGTTGGAAGAAAATTCATAACTTTTATTCGCGTTAAGGGGAGATTGCCACCTGGAGGATATTTTTCTGGACCCCTTTCTCCCTCATGTTTAGCCCCATTGCTTTTGAGATTTTAAAACGTTCGCCCCATTAGTTTGGCGATTTTAAGAACCCTCACCCCATTTCTGTCAATTTTTAGACCATTCGTGCCATTTAGGTGTCGACTTTTTCCTGGCGAGCGATAGCGAGCCTGTATTTAAGGTGAATCGGCCTTCGGCCGGGACATTTTTCTACCGAAAAATGTACAAATTTATCTTGAAAGGGGGTCTAGGGGGAGTAATTTTAAGTTTGATGGAAGTCTAGGGAATCAACTAAAAACCTCCCCTTAAAGCGAGTTTCTAAAAAGTCCTTATTGTATTTCAGAACTCTGAGGGAGGGTAAAAACTATCATTGTTAGAGAGGAAGGAGAAGTAGATGGGAGTTATTTGGGAACAAGAAGGGAAGGGTACCGGAGTGAGAAATACAAACGTTGGGAAGATGGTAGTATTGAGAGAATATGTGTGGTGACCAAAATGTGGAAGGAAGGAAGGAAGGAGAGATTATGGATGATGACACACATAGACTAATAAGGACCAATGAAGTGTAGTTGAGGATGACAGACTGCAGAAAACAAGAAAGGGAAGTGAGAGGGAGCTTTGGATGAAGTTGAGAGGAGGACGGAAATAAAGTTGGCGTAGGAAAACAACAAAAGTAGACTGGTACACCGGCAGGGACTGAAGGAAGTCTTTTAACAATAACATTTATCTTGTCTCTTGTCTCTTGTTCTTGTCTCTTGTTCATTGTCTCTTAAAAAAAAAAAAAAAAAACATGCATAACATAACAATAATTTGTATAATTGCTGAGAAGCATTCAATAATTAATATTCAACTTACATTGCAAAACACACATACACACACATTAGTTTGCTGGATATCACAACACAAATAAAAGAAGTTATGATAAAGTGCGCATTTTTGTGTGGAACACACACACTAACAGTCAGCTTCAGAACTAAACAAAAGTGTTTGAGATGTGTTTTATATTACTTATGACTGTTGGAGCAGACCAGACTTCTCCCGTTTCCCCACCACCCTCACCACTTGCAGTTACTGAACCAACTGCAACCCAAATGATGGCATCCGTAAAAAATAAGATACTTGTCCCCAGTCCCGCCGCCTTCCCAGAATACATGGTCGTCTACACCATGGAGGTGGACCTCTGGGAGGTGGATGTGAGTCACATCCACTTCCGACACATCGACAACGCCCCTAACCCCGACGACGCCCCTACCCCTCTGATGTCCCTGCAGGTCCAGCCACCCCGCATGAGTCAGCCAACCAATCAGGGCCCCGGATCCAGATGGGACAAGAGAAGGCACCTGAACTCCGAGAAGAATAATGTCCCTACCATCACTGCAGCTTCAGGATCAACGGACCAAAGCCTTAATCCCCATCAACCTCTGAATGATCACAACACATAGATCTGTATCATTGACCTTTGGTAGGGTAACTTGGGTGAGTTACCCAGCCTGGTACACAGGGACTACTGCATATTATCCAAGTTTTCCTTGCCTTACAGGACGCCACAACTATTTATTTCCATCCTTCTATTTTTGTTGCTAGGTGAACAAAATACATAGGTGTTAGAACTCCTAGGAGACTTGCCCGAACTCCTAGGAGACTTGCCCGAACTCCTAGGAGACTTGCCCGAACTCCGAGGAGACTTGCCCGAACTCCTAGGAGACTTGCCCGAACTCCTAGGAGACTTGCCCGAACTCCTAGGAGACTTGCCCAAATGTCTATAAGAAGTAGAGAAAATGTGATACTGGTGGTTGGTGACTCTTGGGACACTCAGTTAAAGTATTAATGATATACAGTATATCACACTTTTGTCTTTCCTTTCATTATAACTGTTTCTCCCGTCCACCTGCTTTTATCCTGTTATCTTCATCTTCCACTTTCTTTAAATATATACCGTACCCTATGCTAGACAAAAGTAAGCATGACTGAAAAAATGGTAATATGAGACAGAAAATCCATATTACCATTATTTCAGTCATGCTGAAATGGTTCTTTTATTTAATAATTTTCATTATAGTAAGCGTTGTTTCCACATAGCGATTTTGATCATTTAATTTGACTTTATATTGTCCTTATCCCAATTTTGGTTTGTTTAGTTTGCAAGTTTTACATTTTAATGCTTACTTTTATTATATTGTCTTAAATTTGTTCTCTCCAAATTGTTATCATTATCTGTTTATGCTACGGTTACCCTTGATCTTTCCATTCTTTTTGTCCCTCCCTTGACCATCCTTCTCCCTCACACAGTAACAAATCTCGTGATCCTGCGAGGCTCTTCCTTATTTTTATTGGAACACCAGGCCAACATGAAAAAGAACGTTGCAGAAAGCCACCTCCTTTATCTCACTCACTCTCACTCTCACTCTCTCTCTCTCTCTCTCTCTCTCTCAGTGAAACCTCATTATGTATCTCAGTACTGCCTCATGGCGCATCCATTCGGCCCCATTCAGCCTACTGTGTTAAGACGTTTACCCCCATCCAGGTGTCAATATGTTCCTGGCGAGCTGTACCGAGCCAGCATGTATATATTTTTGTCTTGACAGCAAGCTAAATTTGTAAATTTTTCGATAGAAAAATTTCTCCGGCAAAGCCGGACTTCTCCATACAATGCTGGCTCGCTATCGCTCACCAGGAAAAAAATCGACACCTGGATGGGGATAAACGTCTTAAAACAGTTGGCTGAATGGGGCCGAATGGAAACAAGCCAGGGAAAGAGAGAAAAGGAGAGAAAGATAAAAAAAAAAAAACGGTGACCCCCTTAATAATATACAATGCTAAACAACAGGGCCTTTGGGTATTGTCCAACAGACCCATATAAGAGTACAAAGGAAGTCAAGCAACAACAGACCCTGCGACCCCTCGAGGTTGCTTACCCTCAAAATCACTAATGGGTTGGGAGATAGGGATCATTTGAGTTAAGGGGAGGCACTTGGTTTTTTCGGGACCTCCTCCTCCCTCGTGTTTATCCCTATTAGTTTTGACATTTTAAGACGTTCGCCCCATTAGTTTGGCGTTTTTCACACCTTTTGTCCCATTTCTTTGCCAATAGTAAGACCTTTCGTGCCATTTAGGTGTCAATTTTTTCCTGGCGAGCGCTAGCGAGCCTGTATTTAAAGATTTAAAGAGGACATTTTTCTACCGAAAAATATACAAATATATATCGAATGGGTGTTTTTTTTTATATCTTGTGGGTGTTTTTTTTTAAGCTTGATAGAGATTTAGAGAGAAAACTAAACCCCTTCCTTAAACCATTGAGCCGAACCCGTAATTAACGCTGCACAATACCGTCTGGGTTCCCCTTAATAACAACATCACACAGGTATACAGTGATCCTTCGTGTATCTGGAGGAGCAAAGAGAGTACTAACATGTTGGTTATTCATTTATAATCGCAGTGATCCTCCTCGATGTAGCGGAGGCAAGAGGAAAACCAAAGCTATTTAATTTGCTAATGCAGTCAAGAGCATAACTTAAGGGGAGATCTTCACTTGAGGGATTTTTTTCTTGACCCCTTTCACCCTCATGTTTAGCCCCATTGCTTTTGATATTATAAAACGTTCGCCCCATTAGTTTAACGATTTTAAGAACTTTCACCCCATATTAAGACCTTTCGTGCCATTCAGGTGTCGATTTTATCCTGGCGAGCGATAGCGAGTCTGTAATTTAAGAGGAACCGGCCTTCGGCCGGGAAATTTTTCTACCGAAAAATGTACACATTTATCTTGAAAGAGACTCAAGGGGGTATAATTTTAAGCTTGATGGAAGTCTAGGGAACAAAGTAAATACCTCCCCTTAATTAACCCGTACAGTACCAGGGACGGGACCTTTCATCATATTGTGGCCACTGTTTGACTATTTTATTCAGCTTTGGAAGGGCCTCTCGCAATAATAAAGCTTCAGCCTATCTCAACCAACCCTTTTAACTACCATAGATCCTTCCTAAGCTGCATAATATCGTCTAAATATAGCTGGAATACAATATTATATAACACGTCGCTGGTACTCAAAGGGTTAAGCAAAGAAGAAAGATTATGCTGAATGTTTGTTTTTCATTACACTATTGTTATAGTTTTCTGCATTGGGTACAATGGAAATCTCTCTCTCTCTCTCTCTCTCTCTCTCTCTCTCTCTCTCTCTCTCTCTCTCTCTCTCTCTCTCTCTCTCTCTCTCTCTCGGTTGCAAAATTATTGGTAAATCTTTTAACTCACACGAATCTAAGAATTTCTTCTTCAATCGAGTTGTCAACTTGTGGAATGGGCTTCCCCGAAACGTTATAGACTGCATCACCGTTGATTCATTTAAACTCCGCGTAGACAAATATCTCGCATCAAACCCGCGACTGACTGCGTTTGTAAATGAATAACTTTATTTTATCCCCCCCTCAGTTACTAACCCATTTGTCCCCTACTAACTTCCTAATCCTGCCACGGACATTAGTTCCAGGGCAGTAATTCCCTTTCCAATGTTTCCTTACCCACTCTAAACCACTATTTGGACACTTGATCCTCAGTGTTTTGGAGGACAAGCAACCTAGAAGGGTCACTAGATCTGTTGTTGCTTGATTTCCTTTGTACTCCTTTGTACTCTCTCTCTCTCTCTAAATCAGTAAGTATGTCAAAGTTTCCTTTCAAGCTAATTTATTTTTATACTCTATAAAAACTTTCCTTGTGGGCATTTACTGACCCATAAGGTTACACTTCATCCCATTTTCCGATACGGCTTTTTAGGCGGAGGGTGGGGAGAGAGCCATCTACTTTGCTGTCCTATTCTTCTACTATAAACTGTCCCTGTCTAGTAGTATTAAGGCCGAACCACCTAGTAGGGACCGCAAGGTATGTGTAGTCTAAGTAGCTGTGTAACTCTCTCTCTCTCTCTCTCGCTGACCTATTTCTCACCGTCCATTACCTTAATTTCCTCGCCTATTATTTCTCTCACTCACTCACTCACTCACTCACTCACTCACTCAAATTTGGCAAATGAGTTTCAATGCGGATAAATGTAAAGTACTACATGTCGGATACCTAAATGAGAAAGCAAACTATTCGATGAATGGCACTCAGCTTAAGAATGTAAACAGAGAAACTGATCTGGGAGTAACAATATCGAGTAACCTAAAACCGAGTCAACAATGTTCAGAAGTTGTTAAGAAGGCAAACAAAATAATTGGCTTTATAGGCAGGTCATTTGAGCATAAATCCAAAGAAGTTATCCTAACCCTTTACAATTCCTTAGTCCGCCCTCTTCTGGAATACTGCGTTCAATCCTGGTGCCCTTATTACCAAAAAGATATAAACAAGCTAGAACGAGTTCAACGTAGAGTTACCAAAATGATACCTAGCCTAAAGAACAAACCATACGAAGAGCGTCTTAGAGAATTAAATATATTTCCTTTAACCCAGCGCAGATTAAGAGGCGACTTAATTCAAGTGTTCAAAATCATCAAAGGCATCGACAATATGAACTGTAGTAAGTACTTCACTATCGACCAATCTAATTACACGCGGGGAAACGGTTGCAAGATTATTGGTAAATCTTTTAAAACGCACGAATCTAAGAATTTCTTCTTCAATCGAGTTGTCAACTTGTGGAATGGGCTTCCCCGAGACGTTATAGACTGCAGCACCGTTGATTCATTTAAATTCCGCCTAGACAAATATCTCGCATCAAACCCGCGACTGACTGCGTTTGTAAATGAATAACTTTATCCTCCCCTCAGTTACTAACCCATATGTCCCCTACTAACTTCCTAGTCCTGCCACGTTAGTGGCAGGGCAGTAGTTCCCTTTCCAATGGTCCCTTACCCACTCTAAACCACTGTTTGGACACTTGATCCTCAGTGTTTTGGAGGACAAGCAGCCTAGAAGGGTCACTAGATCTGTTGTTGCTTGATTTCCTTTGTACTCCTTTGTACTCACTCTCACACTCACACTCTCTCTCTCTCTCTGACCTACTTCTCACCACCGTCCATTACCTTAATTTCCTCCCCTATTGTGTCTCTCTCCCTCTCACCCTCACCACCAATTAGTGTTGTTCTCACCACCACTTACTGTTTCTCTTGTTGTGTCTCTCTCCCTCTCACCCTCACCACCAATTAGTGTTGTTCTCACCACCACTTACTGTTTCTCTTGTTGTGTCTCTCTCCCTCTCACCCTCACCACCAATTAGTGTTGTTCTCACCACCACTTACTGTTTCTCTTGTTGTGTCTCTCTCCCTCTCACCCTCACCACCAATTAGTGTTGTTCTCACCACCACTTACTGTTTCTCTTGTTGTGTCTCTCTCCCTCTCACCCTCACCACCAATTAGTGTTGTTCTCACCACCACTTACTGTTTCTCTTGTTGTGTCTCTCTCCCTCTCACCCTCACCACCAATTAGTGTTGTTCTCACCACCACTTACTGTTTCTCTTGTTGTGTCTCTCTCCCTCTCACCCTCACCACCAATTAGTGTTGTTCTCACCACCACTTACTGTTTCTCTTGTTGTGTCTCTCTCCCTCTCACCCTCACCACCAATTAGTGTTGTTCTCACCACCACTTACTGTTTCTCTTGTTGTGTCTCTCTCCCTCTCACCCTCACCACCAATTAGTGTTGTTCTCACCACCACTTACTGTTTCTCTTGTTGTGTCTCTCTCCCTCTCACCCTCACCACCAATTAGTGTTGTTCTCACCACCACTTACTGTTTCTCTTGTTGTGTCTCTCTCCCTCTCACCCTCACCACCAATTAGTGTTGTTCTCACCACCACTTACTGTTTCTCTTGTTGTGTCTCTCTCCCTCTCACCCTCACCACCAATTAGTGTTGTTCTCACCACCACTTACTGTTTCTCTTGTTGTGTCTCTCTCCCTCTCACCCTCACCACCAATTAGTGTTGTTCTCACCACCACTTTTTTCTTTCTATTAATTAATGTATTCCCTTAATTCTTAGTTTCCTCGCTAGACCTCCATCAAGCTTTAACCCCCCCCCCCCCCCCAGACCCTCCTTCAAGATGTATTTGTACATTTTTCTTTTAAATTACAGGCTCGCTTTCGCTCCTCACTGGACCTCAGCGCCGCAGCATATGCGTCGGCGGCAATGTATGTAACGCTAAACCCCAGCGACAATATAAAACAACAAAATTGGTTATTGGCTGGGAGAAGAAAAGAAAATTATATACAATGAAAACAAAGACAATTATATACAATGAAAACTAAAAAAATTATATACAATGAAAACAAAGACAATTATATACAATGAAAACAAAAACAATTATATACAATGAAAACAAAGAAAATAATATACAATGAAAACAAAGAAAATTATATACAATGAAAACAAAGAAAATAATATACAATGAAAACAAAGAAAATTATATACAATGAAAACAAAGAAAATAATATACAATGAAAACAATGAAAATTATACCGTATACAATGAAAACAAAGAAAATAATATACAATGAAAACAAAGAAAATTATATACAATGAAAACAAAGAAAATTATATACAATGAAAACAAAGAAAATTATATACAGTGAAAACATTTTTTTTTATATACAATGAAAACAAAGAAAATTATATACAATGAAAACAAAGAAAATAATATACAATGAAAACAAAGAAAATTATATACAATGAAAACAAAGAAAATAATATACAATGAAAACAAAGAAAATTATATACAATGAAAACAAAGAAAATATTATACAATGAAAACAAAGAAATTATATACAATGAAAACAAAGAAAATAATATACAATGAAAACAAAGAAATTATATACAATGAAAACAAAGAAATTATATACAATGAAAACAAAGAAATTATATACAATGAAAACAAAGAAAATAATATACAATGAAAACAAAGAAAATAATATACAATGAAAACCTGACAATAGCAAACAACAAATTGCCATCCAGGTGTCAATATTTTCCTGGCGAGCGGTAGCGAGCCAGCATATATATATTTTTGTTTTGACAGCAAGCTAAATTTGTACATTTTTCGATAGAAAAATGTCTCCGGCGAAGCCGGATTTCTCCATACAATGCTGGCTCGCTATCGCTCGCCATGAAGATATCGACAGCTGGATGGGGATAAACGTCTTAAAACAGTTAGCTGAATGGGGCCGAATGGATACAAGCCAGGGAAAAAGAGAGAAAAGGAGAAAAAGATAAAAACAAAAAAAACGGTGACCCCCCCTACACAATCGTCACTATCTTCCATTGTGTACTAATACTTCCTCTTCCTCACCTTCTTCTTCTTCCCATTGTTTCTTTTCCTGTTCCGCCCGCCCTCCAGATGAATATATGGACACTATATAAAATCTAATCTATAAATTTCACTCCCAACACCAAACAGCTCCCAATGCTTCCATAGGGATTGGGCCCATACGGAATATACGGAATTGGGCCCATACGGGATTGGGCCCACGGGATTGGAACCTAACCTAACCTAAGTGGGCCCAATCCCGTGGTCATCCCTCCCAATCAACCATTTCCCCTTAAAAAATACCCGCCTAAGACCCTCCTTCAAGATATATGTGTACATTTTTCGATAAACAAAATTCTCGGCCAAAGGCCGGTTTCTCTTCAATTACAGGCTCGCTATCGCTCGCCAGGAAAAACCCGACACCTAAAGGGCACGAAAGGTTTAAATATTTACAAAGAAATGGGGCGAAAGGTCTCAAAATCGCCAAACTAGTGGAAGGAACGTCTTAAAATCCCAAAACTAGTGGGGTTAAACAGGAGGGAAAAGAAAGGTCCAGAAAAAACGGCCTCTCTCCCCTCAAACATAGCAAGAGTTCTATTGATCCTCTCTCTCTCTCTCTCTCTCTGGTTCTGCCTCTCATAGCAACTCTGTCGGACTGATCTCATTGAATGGGAGCAGGGCCGGTTTTCTGGTCCCCCTTCTTCCTCATGTTTAGCCCCATTAGTTTTTCAGATGTTAAGATGTTTGCCCCATTAGTTAGTCGATTTTAAGACCTTTCACCCCATTTCGTCGTCAATATTTAATCTTTCGTGCTATTTAGGTGTCGATTTTTCCCCTGGCGAACGATAGTGAGCCTGTAATGTTGGAAGAACCGGCCTTCGGCCGGCACATTTTTCTACCGAAAATTTTAAAAATTACTCTAGAAGGGGGCTCTAATGGATGTTTTTTTTAATTTGATGGAGGTCTAGGGAGGAAACTAGAAAAATAATGAATACATGCAAACATCGCCCAAAAAGTGAACCATCACCCCTTAAACTGACTCAGGAGTTCTATTGATCCTGCTCTCTCTCTCTCTCTCTCTCTCTCTCTCTCTCTCTCTCTCTCTCTCTCTCTCTCTCTCTCTCTCTCTCTCTCTCTCTCTCTCTCTCTCTCTCTCTCTCTCTCTCTCTCTCTCTCTCTCTCTCTCTCTCTCTCTCTCTCGATCTCTCTCTCTCTCTCTCTCTCTCTCTCTCTCTCTCTCTCTCTCTCTCTCTCTCTCTCTCTCTCTCTGGTGCTGCCTTTCAAAGCAACTCTGTCCGGGATGATCTGATTGAAGATGCATTTTTACTTTCTGTGGTCTTGGTTATTGACTGGAATTTCAGATGTTACGACATTTGCCCCATTAGTTTGGCGATTTTAAGACCTTTCGCCTCATTTCTTTGTCAATATTAAGACTTTTCGTGACATTTAGGTGTCAACTTTTTCCTGGCGAGGGATAGCGAGCCTGTAATTTAAGTGAAAGCGGTCTTTGGCTGGGACATTTGTCATACAAATTTATCTTGGGCGGGTGTTTTGAAGATTGATCGTGGTCTAGGGTAGCAACTAATAAATAAATACAAAAAATACAGAAATGAGCCAATCAAAATGACCCATCTCCCCTTAACCCTTTGAGTACCAGCGACGTATTGTATTCTAGCTAATACTTAGACGATATTATGTAGCTTAGGAAGGATCTGGGGTCGTTCAAAGGGTTGCTGGAGATAGTTGGAAGCCTTATTATTGCTAGAGGTCCTTCTATCCTAAGCCGTATACAACCATCTTATAGTTGCCAGAATATGATGGAAAAGATGCCACTGGTATTGTACGGGTTAAGGGGAGATTTCCACTTGAGGGACTTTTTTCTTGACTCCTTTCTCCCTCATGTCTAGCCCCCTTGCTTTTGAGATTTTAAGACGTTCGCCCCATTATTTTGGTGATTTTAAGAATTTACGCCCCATTCTGTCAATTTCAAGATCTTTCGTGCCATTTACGTGTCGATTTTATCCTGGAGGGCGATAGCGAGCCTGTAATTTAAGAGTAACCGGCCTTTGGCCGGGAAATTTTTCTACCGAAAAATGTACAAATTTATCTTGAAAGGGGGTCAAGGGGGTGACATTTCTAGATTGCTGGAGGAGTAGGAAACAAACTAAAAACCTCCCCTTAAGATACATTTATACTATCTGTTGTCTTGGGTATTGATTGGAATGTCATTATTGCTCTGTAGTGCGCGGGGAAAATGTTAAGGGAGGGTATAGGGGTTAGTGTTGGATCTATTTATTTATTCATTCATATATTTTTTAGTTTCCTGGCTAGACCTCCATCAAGCTTAAAAACAACACTCCCTAGACCCCTCTTAAAGATAACTTTGTAAATGTTTCGGTCAAAATATTACCGGTTCTTCTTAGAAATACATAGCTCGCCAGGGAAAAATCGACACCTAAATGGCACGAAAGGTCTTAGCATTGACAAGGAAATGGGACGAAAGGTGGTAAAATCGCCTAACTAATGGGCCGAACGTCTTAAAATGTCAAAACTAATGGGGCTGAACATGAGGGAGATGGGGGGTCCCGAAAAGCCCTACACCTCCCCTTAAATAATTTCTCACTTTCTGTTAATATTTCCAAGAAAATCATATATTGCATTGAATATATTTACCATTATTGCCCAATATTTGTTGCATAATTTACTCATTAGGCGTAATTTCTAAAGCTGTTAAGAAATGTCGCCCCATTTCTTTGCCAATATTAAGACTTTCGTGTCATTTAGGTGTCCTGGCGAGCGAAAGCGAGCCTGTAATTTAAGAGTTGGCATATAAACATGCACAATAGCATTAAAATATGAGAAGAAATATGTATATATATAGAGAGAGAGAGAGTGAGAGAGTGTGAGAGTGAGTGAAAGAACCTGAGGAACAATGCGAAAAGAAGGTGCAGCCGAGGAATGCTGCGGAATGGCTGAACTGTGAGAAGACGCCGAAACTTGTTAGTGCGCGGAATTTCGGTGTGAGTATCCTAGGTTCGAATCCTTGGAGAGTACCACAAGTATTACATTAATTTACACCACTATTAACCCATTCTGTACCAGCGACGTCTTGTATCTTTATTTTGGCCACTATTCGTCAATTTTATTCAGTTTATAAAGGGCCTCCAGCAATTATAAAGGGCCTCCAGCAATTATAAAGGGCCTCCAGCAATTATAAAGGGCCTCCAGCAATTAACAGGCTTCGAATTATCTCGCTTAAGGGGAGGTATTTAGTTTGTTCCCTAGACCTCCATCAAGTTTAAAATTACACCCCCTTCAAGATATATTTGTACATTTTTCGGTAGAAAAATGTCCCGGCCGAAGGCCGGTTCCTCTTAAATTACAGGCTCGCTATCGCTCGCCAGGATAAAATTGACACCTGAATGGCACGAAAGGTCTTAATATGGGGTGAAAGTTCTTAAAATCGCTAAACTAATGGGGCAAACGTTTTATAATATCAAAAGCAATGGGGCTAAACATGAGGGAGAAAGGGGTCAAGAAAAAAATCCCTTAAGTGGAGATCTCCCCTTAACCCTTTCGACTACCGCAGATCCTTCTTAAACTGTACACAAACATCTAAATACGGCTAGAATAACAAACAAATAAAGACATCGCTAGTACAGAAGGGGTTAAACATGGCAAAGAGATGGTCTGAACCCTGTCACCTTTCACCTTCAATCGAGTTGTCAACTTGTGGAATGGGCTTCCCCGAAACGTTATAGACTGCATCACCGTTGATTCATTTAAACTCCGCCTAGACAAATCTCTCTCATTAAACCCGCGACTGACTGCGTTTGTAAATGAATAACTTTATTTTATCCCCCCCTCAGTTACTAACCCACCTGTCCTCTACTGACTCCCTAATCCTGCCACGGACATTAGTTCCAGGGCAGTAATTCCCTTTCCAATGTTCCCTTACCCACTCTAAACCACTGTTTGGACACTTGATCCTCAGTGTTTTGGAGGACAAGCAACCTAGAAGGGTCACTAGACCTGTTGTTGCTTGATTTCCTTTGTACTCCTTTGAGCCATATACAGGAAAGGTGAGGGTCAGAACCTTCCCGATGATTAAGGTTATAACCCCCTGGTCTTAAGGGGAGATGGGTAGTTTTTCTGGTCCCGCTTCATCCTCATCTTTATCCCCATTAGTTTTCAGATTTGTAGACGTTCGGCCCATTAGTTTGACGAGCGATAGCGAGCCTGTATTTTATGAGGAACCGGCCTTCGGCCGGGCCATTTTTCTATCGAAAAATTTACAAATTTATCTTGAAGGACGGTCTTGAGTGGGTGTTATTTTAAGCTTGATGGAGGTCTAGGGAGGAAAAAAAAAAAAAAAAAAAAATTATATATATATATATATATATATATATATATATATATATATATATATATATATATATATATATATATATATATATATATATATATATATATATATATATATATATATATATATATATATAATATATATATATATATATATATATATATTTATATATATATATATATACAGTATATATTCTTTTTATTGGGGGTGGCCGACTCGAAACAAACCATAACACAAGCATAGTATTACAGGACCACGATTATAACTAGGGTAAAATAAGAGAAGGCAAATAACTGGGACTAGGTCATGTGGACAGATACAACAAATGTGTAACCTCTTCTGTACCGGCGACATCTTTTTATTTTAGTCTATATTTTATTGTGGGTGGGAGGCTAGGAATCCTCCTCCCCTTGGAAAATTCACCTACTAGACGAGACAGCGAAAGGGGCTAAGAAATGCGAAAGGGTCCCAGACCCTAAAAATATGAACTTTAAAAGTTGTTTCTGTTCGAACTTTGTCTCGAGTCGGCCACCCCCAGCTATGGGCTATGTGCCTTAGTACGGTCGCGCTAATAAGTCATGTCCCAGCTGTCATTACGTTTGGCTTGCTCTGTGCTGTATTAATGTCTGTCAGATGTTGAATAGGGTGGGTAAGTGTAGGAACATGTTTGTATATTTCACTCGATATGAAGAAATGAAGCTTAGATAATGCTGATACCAATTATTGATCAAAACATACTTGGTGCCGAGACATCACTTATTAGCGCGATTGTACATACATACATACATACATACATACATACATACGGTACATACAATGAAGCTTAGGAAGGATATACGGTAGCTAAACGGATTAATGGAGATGGTCTGTAGCCTTTTGATTGCTAGACATCCTTCCTATGCTGAATAAAATCGTGTATTAGTTGCCAGCAGATAATGCAAAGGATGTCACCGGTACAAAAAGGGTTAATGGAAAAACATGGCAGATACAAGATGAAGAAATACATCAAAATAATAATATATAAAAGTATCTTTCCACCATATACATTACTCAGCAATTATCTATATACCTGTACAATTCATCGGTATTATAAAGATATTAAAGGGAGGTAATTATTAGAATAGAACAAATAATGACAAACAATACTGCATATTAAAACCATTTGTATAAAGGTCCCTATACTTTAAGGGGAGATGGGTCGTTTTTCTGGTCCCCTTTCTCCCTCGTGTTAAGCCCCATTTGTTTTGAGAATATAAGACGTTCGGTCCATTAGTTTGGCGATTTTAACACCTTTCGTCACATTTCGTTGTCAATTGTAAGACCTTTCGTGCCATTTAGGTGTCGATATCGCGAGCCTAATATTTTAAGAGGAACTGGCCTTCGGCCGGGAATTTTTTCTACCGAAAAATGTACAAATATATCTTGAAGGGGGGGGGGGGGGGGTCTAGGGGATGTTTTTCTAATCTTGATGGAGAAATAAAGGAATTAATTTAATTAATAGACCAAAATAAAAGGCCCATCTCCCCTTAACGATACATTCACTGAAACCCACAATTTGTGTTGTTTTAATATAAATACCAAAGACCGTATGAGCGAGAGAGCTACATCAACAGCCAGGATAATTAACCCTTTGAAGCTCTGACACGTTTCAGCAGTTTATTTTGGCTATCATTAGACGATTGTATGCAGCTTAGGAAGTATCTGTGGGTATTAAAAGGGGTTAAATACTATATCAATCAACCCTTTGCCTTCCATGTATACCGTTACTAATCTGAATAAAATCGTCTAATACTAAATAGTAGCCGGAAACAGAACAAAAACGCGTAGTGGAGCTTGAAAGGGTTAACACACCATTGTCAGGAAATGAATTCGCGGAAAATAGTTTTAATAGTTGGGTCATCATATTTATGAGGCCTGAATGAAGTCCTGTACTGATGTTTATTTCGGGATTTAATTTGAAATTATCAAAACAAATAACAAGTTAAGGGGGGTGACCTGATTTTTTTTTATTTCTGTCCTTTTCTCACTTTCTCTGGCTTGTATCCATTCGGCCCCATTCAGACTTTAAGATTGTTATCCCCATCTAGGTGTCGATTTCTTCCTGGCGAGCGATAGCGAGCCAGCATTATATGAAGAAATCCGGCTTCGTCGGAGACATTTTTCTATCGAAAAATGTACAAATTTAGCCTGCTGTGAAACAAAAATAAAAAATATGTTGGCTCGCTACCGCTCACCAGTACAAAATTGACACCTGGATGGGGAAAAACGTCTTAAAACAGTAGGCTGAATGGGGCTAAATGGATACAAGCCAGAGAAAGTGAAAAGGGTAGGATTAGGAACTTGAACATCTTGACAGGGATAATTATGTTGTCAGTATGCTAGTATGATACTAAAGTTATCATGAAAGGAAGCCACACATATGATAAAGTACACTGTGGTATCAAGAGGAGACAGATGGGGAGTAGCAGGGTGTCGAACCAGAGCAATTTTGTTTGAGACTTGAATAAATATTAGAAGATATACAAGACAATTCATGTGAAATAGCCTTGTTTTGGCTATTTCATCACTTCCAAATACATAATTTGAACTATAAACCACAATGTTATCTTTGCATAGACAATAATAAAGACTAAAAAGAAACTATTTGGCTTTCGTTTGACACCCTGGGGAGTAGCACATATTTGTTATGTGAATGAAGAAGACAAAAGATAAAGCTACCTGTAACAGATGTCTTCCCCAAAGTTCAAAGAGTGACAGAACCAAATTCAAGGCAAGTTAGAATGAAAGTACTGGACACACGGAGCTTTAAGCAGTTTAAGTCATAGGATGCGGGAAAGACAGACAGGGAAAGACATCCAAAGCTTGCTTGTTGAGTAGAAGAAAGAGTGGGAAAATCCCTCCAATCTTTGGTTAGAAAATTGGACAGAATCGGGATGGGAGTGTGTTGAAAAGCTGGTGCCCCCCACTCTCAGTAAGGGAGTACAAAGGAGTACAAAGGAAATCAAGCAACAACAGATCTAGTGACCCTTCTAGGTTGCTTGTCCTCCAAAACACTGAGGATCAAGTGTCCAAACAGTGGTTTAGAGTGGGTAAGGGAACATTGGAAAGGGAATTACTGCCCTGGAACTAATGTCCGTGGCAGGATTAGGAAGTTAGTAGGGGACAGATGGGTTAGTAACTGAGGGGGGATAAAATAAAGTTATTCATTTACAAACGCAGTCAGTCGCGGGTTTGATGCGAGATATTTGTCTAGGCGGAGTTTAAATTAATCAACGGTGCTGCAGTCTATAACGTCTCGGGGAAGCCCATTCCACAAGTTGACAACTCGATTGAAGAAGAAATTCTTAGATTCGTGTGAGTTAAAAGATTTACCAATAATTTTGCAACCGTTTCCCCGCGGGAGGAGGTATACAATGAAAAATCGCCTTAAAAAAAATCCTTATCGCGTGGCAAGTGAATAAATGGAAAATTAACGCAGAAAGACAGATGAGGAATGCATAACAATGATTGTGAATGTGAAAAAAGTAGACACGTCGATAAATAGTGAATACAAAAGATAAGGAGTAAAAATACAATGACTGCATTTGATAAAATGTTATTTTTAACCTATACAAGGGAGAAATATACATGCTAATTTGGACACATACACATAAGCTACTATACAATATATTTTAAACATAGGATGTACATAAATATATTTTAAATTTAACACTATAATATGTCACCTCCTTTACTTCCCTTTCTCTAGTTTATATTTGCTTATTTGCTGCTTTCGCTAAAAAAAAAAAAAAAAAATCTATCAATCCTTCCATCCTCACAGTTCATCAGTCCTCACTATCAGTCATCAGTCCCTGGTTCAGTCCTCACTATCAGTCCTTGGTTCAGCCCTCACTCTCAGTCCCTGGTTCAGTCCTCACTATCAGTCCTTGGTTCAGCCCTCACTCTCAGTCCCTGGTTCAGTCCTCACTATCAGTCCCTGGTTCAGTCCTCAATATCAGTCCCTGGTTCAGTCCTCAATATCAGTCCCTGGTTCAGTCCTCAATATCAGTCCTTGGTTCAGCCCTCACTCTCAGTCCCCTTCAGTAGTCTAGTGCGGACAGTTCTGATATAACCAACCACTGAATACAATCACCACCAACGTGTCACCTCTTGATGGACTCTCTTCACATGACTGACTCGCGGTTATTAATTCGGAACAACCAATCTACTGTGTATCACCATCACCATTATCATCACAACCATCATTATTATACACATTTCATCACCATCATCATCATTATACACATCTCATCACCATCACCATTATCATCACTACCATCATTATTATACACATCCCATCACCACCAACAACAACAACCTCATCTGTGTATCACCATCACAATCTTTTCAACCGTCTTGGTGGTGTATTGGCTAAGGTGTCTAAAAATCTATGTGTGATAACCCGGGTTCGAATCCTGGTGGATCACATATATGCTTTCATTAATTTCATTGGAGGTGCTTGGTGTTGTGGTGAAATTAATAAAAAAAAACTATATAACTTTTTTCATATGTTTTCTTCCATCTCTGCTTCACTCTCCTTCCTCCCTCTCAGCTCCATAACTCGAAGCATGTTTGTCTCTCCTCAGACTTTATCCCCTGTCTTCCATCACGCGCTTGTTCTCCTCTTGTGTCTTAAAGGGAGAGGTTTCCACTTGAGGAATCTATGTCTGGACCCTTTCTCCCTCATGTTTAGCCCCACTGCTTTTGAGATTGTAAGAAGTTCGCTCCATTTGTTTGGCGATTTTAAGAACTTTCGACCCATTCATTTTTTTATTTTTTATTTTGTTGAGACAATGAACGGAGGAAGGAAAAACACAGATAAAACAAAAAGGTCCATGTGCCTAAAGGCATCCTCCATTCATAAAATGTTTGTAACAACTGGATTTAAACTTTTGTAGATTGTAAGTTTGTGGAAAGCAACTCGAGGGAAGTGAATTCCAAAGAGTAGTAGTTCTAGGGATAAATGAATTTTGATAAGCAGAAGTTCTGCATTGTGGAGGAGAAAGTGTAAATTCATGGGCGCTCTCAGCTGCCCTAGTTCTACGGGGAAAGATGTGGAGAGGCGGCACAATTGAAGCAAGTTCCTCGGAACAATTTCTGTGAAAATATCTGTAGAATAATGCAAGGGATGCAGCGTTTCTTCGTATGGATAATGTAGGAAGGTCCTGTGTGATTGCAGGGTTATTGATTAATCTAATAGCTTTATTTTGAATTTTGTCCAACTGCCTCAATGCAACCACTCCACTTCCACTCCACAGAGGTGAACAGTAATCCGTCTGAGAACGCACATGACTTTTATATATTACGGCCAACTGCTCGTCAGTGAAGAATTCTCGAACTCTGTACAGGAGTCCCAGTTTTTTAGAGGCATGCTTAGCAATGCTTCTAACATAATGTGTCCAGCTCAAGTTAGTAGTTAATGTTACACCGAGAATGTCAATACTAGGGGAAGTGGAAATATTTACATCATTAAAATGATGAGATTCTGTCGGTTAGAAAATTGAATGTACTTGGTTTTCTGTGCATTAAAATAAACTAGATTCTAGATGCATGTAAAATTTAAGACCTTTTGTGCCATTTAGGTGTCGATTTTTTTCCTGGCGAGCGATTGCGAGCCTGTAACATTGTTCTATCAAACAATGTACAAATTTATCTTGCAAGGAGGTCTAGGGGGTGCAATTTTAAGGTTGATGGAGATCTAGGGAACAAACTAAAAACCTTCCCTTGTCTTGCTTTCTACTGTAGTATTCCCTTGATAATCGCACGTTTCTCACTTTTCCTCTCCCCTAAAGGCGGTGTCACACGAGCGATGTGTTCGTCATTTTTTACGGGCAATTGTTGTCTGGCAGCTAAAAAATTGTATTGTCTTAAGAATTAAAGTACCTAACATAACCTACCGTCGATTTACTTTCCGATTCCAATGTGAAAGATCTTCAAAATAATACGAGAACAAACTTGCTCATCAAATATTGCCGGAAAAAGCACTCGTGTGACACCAGCTTAAGGGGAGACTGGCCGTTATTTTGGTCTATTAATTAATGTATTCATATATTTTTTAGTTTCCTCCCTAGACCTCCATCAATCTTAGAAAAACCCCCCCTTCAAGATAAATTTGTACATTTTTCGGTAGAAAAATTTCCCGGCCGAAGGCCGATTCCTCTTAAAATTGCAGGCTCGCTATCGTTCTCCAGGAAATAATCGACACCTAAATGGCACGAAAGGTCTTAAAATTGACAACGAAATGGGGCGAAACTCCCCGAAAGGTGTTAAAATCGCCTAACTAATGGGCCGAACGTCTTATTATACTAATCTCAAAACTAGTGGGGGCTAAACATTAGGGAGAAGGGGGTCCAGAAAAACGGTCTGCCTCCCCTTAAGATGTATCAATGGCTATCAGTGCTCTTAATTAGTAGGCTACCGGTATGTATCAATTGCTATCAGTGCTCTTAATTAGTAGGCTACCGGTATGTATCAATTGCTATCAGTGCTCTTATTAGTAGGCTACCGGTATGTATCAATTGCTATCAGTGCTCTTAATTAGTAGGCTACCGGTATGTATCAATTGCTATCAGTGCTCTTAATTAGTAGGCTACCGGTATGTATCAATTGCTATCAGTGCTCTTAATTAGTAGGCTACCGGTATGTATCAATTGCTATCAGTGCTCTTAATTAGTAGGCTACCGGTATGTATCAATTGCTATCAGTGCTCTTAATTAGTAGGCTACCGGTATGTATCAATTGCTATCAGTGCTCTTAATTAGTAGGCTACCGGTATGTATCAATTGCTATCAGTGCTCTTAATTAGTAGGCTACCGGTATGTATCAATTGCTATCAGTGCTCTTAATTAGTAGGCTACCGGTATGTATCAATTGCTATCAGTGCTCTTAATTAGTAGGCTACCGGTATGTATCAATTGCTATCAGTGCTCTTAATTAGTAGGCTACCGGTATGTATCAATTGCTATCAGTGCTCTTAATTAGTAGGCTACCGGTATGTATCAATTGCTATCAGTGCTCTTAATTAGTAGGCTACCGGTATGTATCAATTGCTATCAGTGCTCTTAATTAGTAGGCTACCGGTATGTATCAATTGCTATCAGTGCTCTTAATTAGTAGGCTACCGGTATGTATCAATTGCTATCAGTGCTCTTAATTAGTAGGCTACCGGTATGTATCAATTGCTATCAGTGCTCTTAATTAGTAGGCTACCGGTATGTATCAATTGCTATCAGTGCTCTTAATTAGTAGGCTACCGGTATGTATCAATTGCTATCAGTGCTCTTAATTAGTAGGCTACCGGTATGTATCAATTGCTATCAGTGCTCTTAATTAGTAGGCTACCGTTATCCAGTTCACCTGTCTAATGTCATGTTCTTTATCTAGGTCTCATTTTCACTTCTTTTTTCTCCTATTCTTTCACTTAACACATCCTCTCATCTCGTTTAAGGGGGGTGACCTGTTTTTGTTCTGTCCTTTTCAATCTTTCTCTGGCTTGTATCCATTTGGCCCCATTCAGCCTACTGTTTTAAGACGTTTATCCCCATCCAGGTGTCAATTTTTTACTGGTGAGCGTTAGCGAGCCAGCATATTTTTTATTTTTGTTTGACAGCAGGCTAAATTTGTAAATTTTTCGATAGAAATATGTGTCCGGCGAAGCCGGATTTCTTCATATAATGCTGGCTGGCTATCGCTCGCCAGGAAGAAATCGACACCTAGATGGGGATAAACGTCTTAAAATAGTTGGCTGAATGGGGCCGAATGGATACAAGCAAGAGAAAGAGAGAAAAGGACAGAAATAACAAAAAGCAGGTACCCCCCCCCCCGCCTTTAATCTCGTTTTTGTACCGGCGACGTCTTTCTCATAGTATTCTAGCTATATTTAGAGGACTTTGAGCAGTTTAAGAAGGATCTGTGGTAGTAAGCAGGGTTAAGTGAGATAGTTCGAAGCCTGTTAATTGCTGGAGGCCCTATTGAAACTGAATAAAATCGTCTAATAGTAGCCAGAATGAAGTTCAAAGGACGTCGCCGGTACAGAAGGGGTTAATCTTGGTCAATCCCGGCTGCTTCTCTCTCTCTCTCTCTCTCATAATAGTCAGCAATAAGCGATAATGGCGATTTTATCAAGCTCTCCCTATACCGGCCAGAGAAATTGGAATGGTGGAGATAATATTGGTGGAGGAGCTGAGGGAAGGATGGAGATAATTTAACCCCTTCAGTACCGGTGCCGTCCTTTAACTTTAGCCTGGCTACTATTGGACGATTTTATTCAGTTTAAAAAGAGCCTCCAACGATTAACAGGCTTTGAACTAACACACTTAACCTATTATACTGCCACAGATCCTTCTTAAACTGCACAAAATCGCCTAAATATAGCTCGAATTAACTTTAAAAGACGTCGCCGGTACAGAAGGGGTTAAGGGAGTAGGAGTCGTACTGTACTGGTGGAGGAAGTGGGGGAGTAGAGTAATGTGGTGGTGGTGGTGGTGGTGGTCGAAGGTGGAATACATTGGTGGAAAGGGTGTTGGTGGATGATACAGGGACGAAGTGGTGAACAAGGAAGATACGGAAGAGGAGAAGGAAGAAGAAGAAGAGGAGGTTGAGGATAACAATAATATGGAAGAGGTGGTGGAGAGGGTGGTGATGGATGATACAGGGACGAAGAGGTGAAAGAAGGAAGATACGAAAAGTGAAAAAGGAAGATACAGAAGAGGAGAAGGAAGAAGAAGAGGTTGAGGAGAAAAAATAATAATATGGAAGAAGTGGTGGTGGATGACACAGGGACGAAGAGGTGGAAAAGGAAGATACAGAAATGTTGAAGGAAGAAGAAGAGGAGGTTTAGGAGATAAAGAATAATATGAAGGAGGTGGTGGAAAGGGTGGTGATGGATGATAAAGGGACGAAGTGGTGATAAGGAAGATACGGAAGAGGAGAAGGAAGAAGAGGTTTAGGAGATAAAGAACAATATGAAGGAGGTGGTGGAAAGGGTGGTGATGGATGATACAGGGACGAAGTGGTGATAAGGAAGAAGATACGGAAGAGGTGAAAAGGAAGATACGGAAGAGGAGAAGGAAGAAGAAGAGGTTGAGGAGATAAAGAATATGGTGCCACGGCGGACATTTAGTGGGTGTGGTAGTACGTCCTAGCATGTTTGACATGCTCGCACCCAGTCAGGGTACATCCTGACGACGTATACAGACTAAACGCACATAACAAAGCCACTCCAACAGCTTCCTCTCCCTCCAACACCCCTTCTCCCCTCTCTACACTCTTCAGAAACAATAGGAAAAGTAGAAAGTAGCTACGAGGTGCCGTTGTAAAGGCTTATCCCTCAATACCTTCATCTGATCTGATCTGGAAGAAGTGGTAATGGGTGACACAGGGACGAAGAGGTGAAAAAGGAAGATACAGAAGTGGTGAAGGAAGAAGAAGAGGAGGTTGAGGAGATAAAGAATAATATGGAAGAGGTGGGAGAGAGGGAGGAAAAGGTGGAATAGGAAGTTACGGAAGAGGAGGAAGAAGAAGAAGAAGAAGAATAGTTTGAGGAGATAAATTAATACTATCCCCTTCTGTATCGGTTACGTCTCTTTCTGGCAACTATTAGACGATATTATTCAGCTTAGGAAGGATCTGTAGCAAATAATTGTATACGACTTCGAACAATCTCAATCAACCTTCCTAAGCTGCATGAAATCCTTTAAATAAAGTTCGAATAATATGTAACCGGCGTCGCTGGTGGTGCAGAAAGGGTTAAGGAGGAGGTGGGCACATATCTCTCTCTCTCTCTCTCTCACACATACCATTTTCTCGTGCCAACTAGGAGGTGGTCATATCTCTCTCTCTCTCTCTATCTATCCATCTCTCTCTCTCTACCCCCCCCCCCTCCCTCTCTCTCTCTCCATACAATTTTCTCGTGCCAACTCTCACACACATTACTGACCATCCCTTCTCCCCTCCATCATAATCTCTGTCTCTCTCTCTCTCTCTCTGTCTCTCTCACACACACATTACTGACCATCCCTTCTTCCCTCCATCATAATCTCTATTACTTATTATTCCATCATAATCTCTCTCTCTCTCTCTCTATCCCTCCCCTCTCTCTCTCTCATTATCCATCTCTCTCTCTCTCTCTCTCTATTCCCCCCCCCCTCTCTCTCTCTCTCTCTCTCTCTCTCTCTCTCTCTCTCTCTCTCTCTCTCTCTCTCTCTCTCTCACACATTACTGACCATCCCCTCTCCCCTCCATCATAATATATCTCTCTCTCTCTCTCTCTCTCTCTCTCTCTCTCTCTCACATTACTGACCATCCCCTCTCCCCTCCATCATAATCTCTCTCTCTCTCTCTCACATTACTGACCATCCCCTCTCCCCTCCATCATAATCTCTCTCTCTCTCTCTCTCTCTCTCTCTCTCTCACATTACTGACCATCCCCTCTCCCCTCCATCATAATCTCTCTCTCTCTCTCTCTCTCTCTCTCTCTCTCTCACATTACTGACCATCCCCTCTCCCCTCCATCATAATATATCTCTCTCTCTCTCTCTCTCTCTCTCTCTCTCTCTCTCTCTCTCTCTCTCTCTCTCTCTCACATTACTGACCATCCCCTCTCCCCTCCATCATAATCTCTCTCTCTCTCTCTCACATTACTGACCATCCCCTCTCCCCTATTACCAAAAAGATATAAACAAGCTAGAACGAGTTCAACGTAGAGTTACCAAAATGATACCTAGCCTAAAGAACAAACCATACGAAGAGCGTCTTAGAGAATTAAATCTATTTCCTTTAACCCAGCGCAGATTAAGAGGCGACTTAATTCAAGTGTTCAAAATCATCAAAGGCATCGACAATATGAACTGTAGTAAGTACTTCACTATCGACCAATCTAATTACACGCGGGGAAACGGTTGCAAAATTATTGGTAAATCTTTTAACTCGCACGAATCTAAGAATTTCTTCTTCAATCGAGTTGTCAACTTGTGGAATGGGCTTCCCGAGACGTTATAGACTGCAGCACCGTTGATTCATTTAAATTCCGCCTAGACAAATATCTCGCATCAAACCGCCGACTGACTGCGTTTGTAAATGAATAACTTTATCCTCCCCTCAGTTACTAACCCATATGTCCCCTACTAACTTCCTAGTCCTGCCACGTTAGTGGCAGGGCAGTAGTTCCCTTTCCAATGTTCCCTTACCCACTCTAAACCACTGTTTGGACACTTGATCCTCAGTGTTTTGGAGGACAAGCAACCTAGAAGGGGTCATAGATCTTGCTTGATTTCTTGATTCCTTTGTACTCCTTTGTACTCCCCTCCATCATAATCTCTCTCTCTCTCTCTCTCTCTCACATTACTGACCATCCCCTCTCCCCTCCATCATAATCTCTCTCTCTCTCTCTCTCTCTCTCTCTCACATTACTGACCATCCCCTCTCCCCTCCATCATAATCTCTCTCTCTCTCTCTCTCTCTCTCTCACATTACTGACCATCCCCTCTCCCCTCCATCATAATCTCTCTCTCTCTCTCACATTAATGACCATCCCCTCTCCCCTCCATCATAATCTCTCTCTCTCTCTCTCTCACACATAACTGACCATCCCTTCTCTTCACCTCCATCATAATCTCTCTCTCTCTCTCTCTCACATTACTGACCATCCCCTCTCCCCTCCATCATAATCTCTCTCTCTCTCTCTCTCTCTCTCTCACATTACTGACCATCCCCTCTCCCCTCCATCATAATCTCTCTCTCTCTCTCTCACATAACTGACCATCCCTTCTCTTCACCTCCATCATAATCTCTCTCTCTCTCTCACATAACTGACCATCCCTTCTCTTCACCTCCATCATAATCTCTCTCTCTCTCTCACATAACTGACCATCCCTTCTCTTCACCTCCATCATAATCTCTCTCTCTCTCTCACATAACTGACCATCCCTTCTCTTCACCTCCATCATAATCTCTCTCTCTCTCTCACATAACTGACCATCCCTTCTCTTCACCTCCATCATAATCTTTATTACTTATCATTCCCTTTATCGCTTCATCTGTTGTAATATCCGCTCATCATCTGATTACATTATTCGCATCATCTCATTTCCTCTTAAGGGGGGGTGACCTGCATTTGTTCTCTCCTTTTCTCTCTTTCTCTGGCTTGTATCCATTTGGCCCCATTCTGCCTACTGTTTTAAGACGTTTATCCCCATCCAGGTGTCAATTTTTTTTACTGGCGAGCGGTAGCGAGCCAGCATATTTCTTAAATGTTTTTGACAGCAGGCTAAATTTGTAAATTTTTCGATAGAAAAATGTCTCCGGCAAAGCCGGATTTCTTAATATAATGCTGGCTCGCTAGCGCTCGCCAGGAAGAAATCGACACCTAGATGGGGATAAACGTCTTAAAATAGTTGGCTGAATGGGGCTGAATGGATACAAGCCAGAGAAAGAGAGAAAAGGAGAGAAATACAAAAAAGCAGGTCAACCCCCTTAACTGTTTGATTCCTTAGGTCTTGCAATATTTGCTTCAGCTGGTTTACTAATTTAATGTTCTCTTTTAAACACTAGTTTGTCCGATCGACTTCGCTTTAGTTAGTTACAATAGGACTTCAGAGGCTATCAACTCTATTAGATTATAAGGCAGCACACTGCAAGTCAAGAATAACGTCAGGACTGAGCCTCTGCGAGAACCTCAGTCCCTGACTTCACTTCATTACCTATTGTTTTCTATTATCTTACTGCCACAATTCTCTCTCTTATACACCTCCCCGTGGCGTAACTGATAGCTCGTCTGGCTCACAACCCAGAAGGTCCCGGGTTCGAGACCCGGGCGGGGAAGAGACATTTGGACAAGTCTCCTAACGGTGTAGCCTCTGTTCACCTAGCAGTATAAATAGGAACCTGGTATAAGTGGACGGAGTTGTGACGCCCCATCTGGGGTTGGTGATCGGTTACAAGGTGAGATGGGTATCGTACTGGTCAACCTAAGCCTTCGGGTGAGACTGGTACCGTAGTGAGAATGGTATCGTACAGATTAACCCTAAGCCTTCGTTTCCAGATGTCGCCAATTGGCTACAATACAGACTACACACACATCCACAGCCATTCCAACGATACATAAACACTTAACATGCATTTCACGCAATACATTCCCAGTTAAGGAGGCGCGATAATAATGAGCTTAGTTCGCATTGCGTGGATTCCCCTTGACGAACAAGCAAGTGATATATTTAATTATGGGTACCTACCTACCTGCCTGCCTACCTACCTACCTACCTACCTACCTACCTACCTGCCTGCCTACCTACCTACCTACCTACCTGCCTGCCTGCCTACCTACCTACCTACCTGCCTGCCTACCTACCTACCTACCTACCTGCCTACCTACCTACCTACCTACCTACCTACCTACCTACCTGCCTGCCTACCTACCTGCCTACCTACCTACCTACCTACCTACCTACCGAGAGACATGCAGACAGACAGAGAGAGGTTTTATGCCTGAGTGTTGCTAAGGGTAAGACAGGCAGAGATCTAGAGAACATGATAGAGATACTAGGGAGAGATGACAAGCAATAACAATGACTATGGGTGAATTGTATTAACCCTTTGAGTACCAGCGACGTGTGTTTGATTTTACTCTAGCTGTAATTAGACGATAGTATGTAGCTTAAGAGGGATCTGTGGTAGTTAAAAGGGTTGGTGGAGTTAGTATGAAGCCTTATTATTGCTAGAGGTCCTTCCTAAGCTGAATACAATCGTCTAACAGTTGCCAAAATATGCTAAAAAGGACGCCCTTGGTACTGTACGGGTTAAGGACTAAAAAGGCGGCAAAAACCCTGGTCTTAAGGGGAGGTTTTTAGTTGATTCCCTAGACTTCCATCAAGCTTTAAAATTACTCCCCCTAGACCCCCTTTCAAGATAAATTTGTACATTTTTCGGAAGAAAAATGTCCCGGCCGAAGGCCGATTCCTCTTAAATTGCAGGCTCGCTATCGCTCGCCAGGAAAACATCGACACCTAAATGGGACGAAAGGTCTTAAAAGTGACATAAATTGGGTGAAAGTTCTTAAAATCGTCAAATTAATGGGGCGAACGTCTTAAAATCTCAAAAGCAATGGGGCTAAACATGAGGGAGAAGGGGGTAAAGAAAAAATCCCTTAAGTGGAAATCTCCCCTTAAACAAGGTAAGGGGTTTCACTCTAACTTATAATGTTGACAGTGACACAGGGAAGGGTAGGCTACAGAGAGCCATTTTCCAATTTAGGCTATATATAAATACATTTAAGGGAAGATGGGTAGTTTTTATAGACACCTTTCTCCTTCATGTTTAGCCCCATTAGCTTTTTAGATTTTAAGATGTTTGTCCCATTTGTTTGTCGATTTTAAGACCTTTCGCCCCATTTATTTGTCAATATTAAGACCTTTCGTGCTGTTTAGGTGACGATTTGTTTTCTTGGCGAGCGATGGTGAGCCTGTAATTTGGGAAGAACCAGCCTTCGGCCGGGACATTTTTCTACCGAACAATTTACAAATTTATCTAGAAGGGGGAACTAATGGGTGTATTTTTAAGTTTGATGGATGTCTAGGGGAGGAACCTAAAAAAAAATATATATATATATAAATAAATATATGAAATAATCGACCAAAAAAATACACCCTTCCCCCTTCTGTACCGGCGACGTCTTTTCAATATATTCTGGCTTTTACTAATCTATTGTGTTCAGTTTAGGAAGGAACTCTAGCCATTATAAGGCTTCGAACTATCTCCATCAACCCTTTTAACTATCCCAGAATGGTGATGGGCTGGTCTATCAGAGTGAGACCTGAGCGATCTCTGCCATACCCATAGCTTACTCTGACTGTTCCTTTTACTTATATATTTTCTAGATCTCAAGTGACGGCGTCTCTTCCGTGGATTGACCTCCCAATCTACCAAGATTGGAAGCCAAAGCGTCACATTTTTCCTTTGCCCCTCAACTTTCTCTTCATAATTGCTGAGGGGCACAGGGCCCTGGGGTGGGGTTTTGGTTTCCCGGGCGTTTCCGCACCCTCCTCAGCTCCCCGCCTTGGAGTGGCTTCGGTCACCCAGGCTTTATTGTGGTCGGCAGGGAGGGTTCTGTGGGGGCGCTCGGTTATGGCATTGGCCTTGCTCGGGGTCTTGGGGCTGTTCGGCCAGGCAGCTTGGGGAACAACAACAACAACTATCCCAGATCCTTCCTAAGCTACATGAAATCGTCCAAATAAGATACAACAGACGTCGCCGGTACAGAAGGGGTTACAATGATACTGTGGACAAGAATGGGAAGCTGTAAAGTAAAGATCAGTCAATACACGAGGAGCGGTGCAGATAGAAAATATAGCAGAATTGAACGGGGGGGGGGGGGATGGTTCACCTTTTGCATGTATTCATTATTTTTATAGTTTCCTCCCTAGACCTCCATCAAATTATTAAAAAAAAAATCCATTAGATCCCCCTTCTAGATTAATTTGTACATTTCTCGGTAGAAAAAGCCAGTTCTTCCAACATTACAGGCTCACTATCGTTCGCCAGGGAAAAATCGACACCTAAATAGCACGAAAGGTCTAAATATTGACGACGAAATGGGGCGAAAGGTCTTAAAATTGACTAACTAATGGGGCAAACATCTTAACATCTGAAAACTAATGGGGCTAAACATGAGGGAGAAAGTGGTCCAGAAAACCGGCCCATCCCCCCTTAAAGGTATGTAAATCCGAGTCTGCAATACTATAGGAAGTGGAGAGGACAGAGAAGAGAAGAGGACATCAAAGTAAATACCAGCGAGGGGGAGGAGTGGTTGGCTTGAGAGAGACTCTATGAAGGGAGACGACGAGTTTAGTGGATAAGGCAGTTATTTAGGCATTTGGTAGCGGGAAAAGAAAGTGAACAGAGGAAAATAAAGTGAACAGAGGAAAATAAAGTGAAGAGGAAAATAAAGTATTCCAGCAGGAAAATAAAGTGAACAGATGAAAATAAAGTGAAGAGGAAAATAAAGTGAACAGAGGAAAATAAAGTGAACAGAGGAAAATAAAGTGAAGAGGAAAATAAAGTATACCAGCAGGAAAATAAAGTGAACAGAGGAAAATAAAGTGAAGAGGAAAATAAAGTATGCCAGCAGGAAAATAAAGTGAACAGAGTAAAGGAAACCAGCAGGAAAAGAAAGTGAACAGATGAGAATACAGGATACCAGCAGGAAAAGAAAGTGAACAGGGGAAAATAAAGTGGACAGGAAAATAAAGTGGACAGGAAAATAAAGGATACCAGCATGAAAATCAAGTGAACAGAGTAAAGGACACCAGGAGGAAAATAAAGTACCGGTATACCAGCATGAAAATCAAGTGAACAGGAAAATAAAGTAAACCAGCAGGAAAAAGTGAACATGGTAAAGGCTACCAGCAGAAAAATAAAGTGAACAGGAAAATGAAGGATACCAGCAGGAAAAGAAAGTGAAGTGAAGTGAACAAAATTATGAGTAATTTCTTTGCGGATCCCATACGCATGCCAACACCTTAAATTTGTATGCAGAGAGAGAGAGAGAGAGAGAGAGAGAGAGAGAGAGTGAGAGTGAGAGTGAGAGTGAGAGTGAGTGAGTGAGAGAGAGAGTGTGTGTGTGTGTGAAAGAGAAACAGTCAAACATATAGGCTATGTAGGTAAATAGATAGGTGACAATATATATTTTCTATATATTTACATACCTATATTTACTCTCCCAACACGCCTGCGCCCACCGCGTCAAACATAGCAAAACTAAAACCCGAAATGCAAAACTATAAATTTCAATACCCGCCCTCAGTGGGGGCGGGGGGGGGGGGGGGGGGGTGAGGGAGGAGGGAGGGAGAGGGGGGGGGGGGACCTGCTCACTGTCAAGTGTACACAGTACACAATACAATATATGGGTAAATATTTCACACTATGTTGAATGTTTTGTTGATAAAACGCAGAATGTCGGAGCTTGAATTAATATTCCATGGATATGGCCACTCTCGGAATGAAGAGGGTACCGTTAGCAAGGCTCCGTAACTGTGTTCAATCATTCTCTTACGTTTGTCAGATTACACAATACAATGGTACAGTCGCGCTAATAAGTCATGTTCCAGCTGTCATTACGTTTGGCTTGCTCTGTGCTGTATTACTGTCTGTCAGATATTGAATAGGGTGGGTAAGTGTAGGAACATGTTTGTATATTTCACTCGATATGAAAAAATCAAACTTAGATATTGCCGACACTAATTATTGATCAAAACATACTTGGTGCCGAGACATCACTTATTAGCGCGACTGTACCATCAACACAAACGTAACTAACAATACGGTACACATATTTATTTTCTATAGTTCAACTGACTGTTCATAAAATTCTTTCCATCATGAAGATTCAGTGAATTCGTATCAAATTATACTTCCACATATAATTCGCGCTGGTACTGTAAAATGATCGGGGTAGAATGAAATTATTAAACTAATGACGAGTGGCATCTCTCATGTATCTTAATATAACTAATAATAACACAACATTAATTTATCATTGTATTATGTATTATGACTTAAATTGCTTCAAACTCCGTGTGTCCAGGCATTTTGGCTCGAACGTCCCTTGATTTTGGCCCTGTCACTCTTTCAACTATGGGGGAGGCACTCGCTATAGGCAGTTATGCCTTTTGCCTCCCTCAATCACATAGAAAAAAAAAAAAAAAAAATACACAAGACCTGGAAACTAACTATACCTACCGTACTTTTAATCAGGGGTGATTTTCACTTGAGAGGGTTATTATCTGGATCCCCTTCTCCCTCGTGTTTAACCCCATTAGTTTGGTATTAATAAGACGTTTGCCCTATTAGAGTGCCGATTTTAAGACCATACGTCCCATTTATGTCAATTTTAAAACCTTTCGTGCCATTTAGGTGTCGATTTTTTCCTGGCGAGCGGTAGCGAGCCTGTAATTTAGGGGGAACCGGCCTTCAGCCGGGACATTTTTCTATCGAAAAATGTATGAATTTATCTTGAAAGGAGGTCTTAGGGGTATTTTTGTAAGCTTGATGGAAGTCTAGGGAGCAAACTAAATACCTCCCCTTAAGTTTGACTGTCTATCACTATTATTCTGTCTGTATTCATCCTGGGTTCGAATCCCCGGACTGCCACATGTGTTTGTTAAATTTCATTAATCGAGTTTAGGAGTAAAGTTGGTTAGTGGAGAGAACACTGTCAATAAATGATATCTATGTTTGTCTTTTTACCAAATTGATCAAGTATATTTCAATCTATAAATGTTCCTATCAATATTTATGAACACGGTACTTTCCTTAGTTACCATTGTGAGCATATTAACCCTCTCCGACATATGACGCGATGTTGAGCCTATTGGGGATACTTTAAAGCCTTTGTTACCATCGGGGGTATTTAGAAACCTTTAGTTTAGTTACTTCAACCTCTGCAGTTGTCTTTGAGTTAGCCTAGCTGTGGGCAGAAAACTAATTTCGGAGAGGTAATTATAAAGAGTGAGAGCACTCCATTTCTTATTGCTAATCTGGCAACCTCTGCGTCATAAATGCGTGAAAGGGTTAACCCCTACAGTACCGGTGACGCCTCCTTTATTGAATGTCAGCTCCCTTTAGACAATTGTATGAAGCTAAGGAAAGATATAGGGTTGCTAAAAGGATTAAGTGTGTTATTCTGCAGCCTCTGAATTGATAGACGTCCTTCTCAAGCTGAATAAAATTGATAGACGTCCCTCTCAAGCTGAATAAAATTGATAGACGTCCTTCTCAAGCTGAATAAAATTGATAGACGTCCTTCTCAAGCTGAATAAAATTGATAGACGTCCCTCTCAAGCTGAATAAAATTGATAGACGTCCTTCTCAAGCTGAATAAAATTGATAGACGTCCCTCTCAAGCTGAATAAAATTGATAGACGTCCTTCTCAAGCTGAATAAAATTGATAGACGTCCCTCTCAAGCTGAATAAAATTGATAGACGTCCCTCTCAAGCTGAATAAAATTGATAGACGTCCCTCTCAAGCTGAATAAAATTGATAGACGTCCCTCTCAAGCTGAATAAAATTGATAGACGTCCCTCTCAAGCTGAATAAAATTGATAGATGTCCTTCTCAAGCTGAATAAAATTGATAGACGTCCTTCTCAAGCTGAATACAATTTATAGACGTCCTTCTCAAGCTGAATAAAATTGATAGACGTCCCTCTCAAGCTGAATAAAATTGATAGACGTCCTTCTCAAGCTGAATAAAATTGATAGAAGTCCTTCTCAAGCTGAATAAAATTGATAGACGTCCTTCTCAAGCTGAATACAATTGATAGACGTCCTTCTCAAGCTGAATAAAATCGTCAAATAGTGACCAGAAATATAATGAAAATGTCGTCACCGGTATTGTAGGGGTTAACCCCTTCGGTACCGGCGACGTCTTTTTTTATATTATTCTAGATATATTTAGACAATATTGTGCAGCTTAACCCTTTCACGCACATATGACGCAGAGGTTGCCAGATTAGCAATAATAAATAGAGTTCTCTCACTCTTATAATTACCTCTCCAAAATTAGTTTTCTGCCCACAGCTAACTCAAAGACAACTGCAGAGGTTGAAGTAACTAAACTAAAGGTTGCTAATTACCGCCGATGGTAACAAAGGCTTTAAAGTATCCCTAATAGGCTCAAAATCGCGTCATATGTCGGAGAGCCTGGTTAAGAAGGCTCTGTGGTAGAAAAAAGGGTTAATCAAGAAAGTTCGAAGCCTATTAACTGCTGGAGGGCCCTTCCTAAAGTGAATAAAATCGTCTATCAGTAGCCAGTATAAAATGAAAAGGACGGAACTGGTACTGAACGGGTTAAGGGGGGGGGGGGGTCACCTGCTTTGTTTTTTAATCTTTCTCTCCTTTTCTCTCTTTCTCTAGCTTGTATCCATTCGGCCCCATTCAGCCAACTGTTTTAAGACGTTTATCCCCATCCAGGTATCGATATCTTCCTGGCGAGCGATAGCGAGCAAGCATTGTATGGAGAAACCCGGCTTTGCCGGACACATTTTTTATTTTTCTATCGAAAAATGTACACATTTAGCTTGCTTTCAAAAACAAAATATATACCGGTATATGATGGCTCGCTACCGCTCGCCAGGAAAATATTGACATATGGATGGGGTTAAACGTCTTAAAACAGTAGGCGGAATGGGGCCGAATGGATACAAGCCAAAGAAAGAGAGGGAGAGCAAAATAAAAAAAAAAAAAAGCGAGGTGGGCTCCCTTAATGAGCTGAATACACATAACACCCGGTACGTCACACACACAGTTGACATCCACGAGATGGGGGGGGGGGGGGAAGAAAACAAGTCGTGATTACATTTTGAATAAGCCAATCTCCATAATTAATTTTGTAATCCTTTCCGACTCCAGGGAATTGGGGGCCACAGAGCTTCAAGGATCAAAATATTAATTAAACACATTCATATTTGTCCTATTTATATATTTTGGATATACAGTATATGAACATTCCTCCTCACCATATATATATATATATAATGTATATATATATATATATTTATAAAAATTCCTTTCACCATACAACCAAACCAAGGCTAAAGAATAAACACCATGTTACCTTGTCCGCTACCATTGCCAGAATTGATAGACTCTTCCCAAACATAATACTCTCCCTCTAATTTCCCACACCATCCACATAGCTGAAATATTTAACCCCTTCTGTACCAGCGACGTCTTTATAACAATATTATGGCTACATTTAGAGGATTGTACGAAGCTTAGGAAGGATATATGGAAGCTAAAAGGATTAATTGAGATAGTCTGTAGCCTTTTCGATTGGTAGACGTCCTTCCTAAACTGAATAAAATCGTCTAATAGTTGCCGGAATATACCGGTAATGAAAAGGACGTCACCGGTACTGAAGGGGTTAAGGGGAGGTTTTTAGTTGATTCCCTAGACTTCCATCAAGCTTCAAATTACTCCCCCTTGACCCCCTTTCAAGATAAATGTGTACATTTTTCGGTAGAAAAATGTCCCGGCCGTAGGCCGGTTCCCCTTAAATTACAGGCTCGCTATCGCTCGCCAAGAAAAAATCGACACCTAAATGGCACGAATGGTCTTAAAATTGACTTAAATGGGGCGAGGGTTCTTAAAATCGTCAAACTAATGGGGCGAACGTCTTAAAACCTCAAACGCAACGGTGCTAAACATGAGGGAGAAAGGGGTTCAGAAAAAAATCCTCCAGGTGGATATCTCCCCATAAGTCAACATCACCGTATTTTTCATTAATCATTACCAATACATTCACCAAACCGATCAGCAACCCAGTGTTTACACTAATTATATACGTTCTTCAAGAGGGGGCAGTTGGTTTTTGAGTCCTCCTCCACCCTCATGTTTAGCCCTATTAGTTATGAGATTTCGAGACATTCGCCCCATTAGTTTGGCGTTTTACAGACCTTTTGCCCCATTTCTTTGCCAATATTAAGACCTTTCGTGCCATTTAGGGGTCGATTTTTTTTCCTGGCGAGCGATAGCGAGCCTGTATTTGAAGAGGAATCGGCCTTCGGCCGGGACATTTGTCTACCGAAAAATATACACATTTATATAGAAGGGGGATCTTGTGGGTGTTTTGTAAAGTTTGATGGAGGTTTAGAGAGCAAAATAAACCCCTTCCTTAAACCATTGAGCCGAACCAGTAAATTATGCTGCACAATACCGTCTGCGCTCCCTTTATACGAAACAATTACGCCAAAAGAGAGGATGATAGCCCAGCACAGTCTCCATGAAGGAAATAGTGAAGATTGTGGCGTCAACATATGAGGCGGTTGGTGGGCCGGAGAGGAAGATAAATGAGTTATGGAGTGGACGAGATAAACAGTAAATCGGTCGGTCGAGTGAGTGAGTGAGTGAGTGCGTGCGTGCGTGCGTGCGTGCGTGCGTGCGTGCGTGAGTGAGTGAGTGAGTGAGTGAGTGTGAGAGAGAGAGAGAGAGAGAGAGAGAGAGAGAGAGAGAGAGAGAGAGAGAGAGAGAGAGAGAGAGAGAGAGAGAGGCGAGGCAGAGCTGCAACCAAAAGATAGAAGTGTGTGGGTGTGGGTGTGGGTGTGGGGGTGTGGGGGTGGGGGGGGGGTGGAGGAATAATATTGGTACAAGTATATCTGGTTTCACGTTCTCTATGTTACTACAGTCTATTGTATGTCACCCTCCTACTACAGTATTCTCCAACACTCCCTACTACCACCATCAAACACCATCACATCAAAATGACCAACAATACTACAACCATCTATCACCAATCACCACAACCTATAGTCTATTCGCAGTAAGTATAGGCGAAAAATCATGAACTCTATCCTCTGTAACTCAAAAATGACTAGAGTAATCGAGCTAATATTTCTACCATTTTGGGAAGAGTCAGTCAAGGAATAGCTGTGGAAATGTACAGCCAATTTGCTCTAGCCCTTTTTGAGTTACAGAGGACAGAGGTCATGATTTCTCGCCTACTTACAGCGAATAGACTATAGTATTGTATATCACCAATGTCAAAACAACTGCCACAATCACCATTATTACTGTACTACCAACTGCAAAGCGCATCACCATACCCCCCCCCATTACGCATTCCACCGTCATCAACAGTATTATCAACACCTTTCATTATCCTCACCGTTATTATAGTACTACAAGCATTTACCATCAATACCACGACTGCCATCACCACTGCCACTACCACCAACTACCACCATCATCGGTAACAACACTGCAACTATCACTATCAGTATTACCATTCATCTACCATCACCACCACTAGCTGAGGTAAACCTAAAAGTGTTTTCCGTCTTATAGGGTAATAAACCCTCCCACGAGTGCGGCTCACCTGGGAGACATTAAATGAAGGGTTTACCTGTAAGGAGGGATTACATGAAGGAAGAGATTACCTAAAGGGAGGGATTACCTGAAGGAAGGGATTACCTAAAAGGAAGGATTACCTGAAGTAAGGATTTACCTGACGGGAGGCTAGGAAATATATAACTATCAAAGAGTACGCTTTCAGTAGAGGAATTTATTGATTATATAATGTCAGAATTGAGGAAAGTAAGAAATATAATGTACCACATTCTCGATGATACACAAACTTCTCCGTCCATACCAACTTTCCCCATCACTTGCATCACTAATAACAATAAGTTATGGCAATGCCACAACACACCCACCAAGTTACCACACAACCAGACAACCCCAATGGAAATACGCCTAACGACCTTATTGGCCACAACACACTAACCAAGCTACCACACAACCACACACCACCACAACACACCCACCAAGTTACCACACAACCACAACACACCCACCAAGTTACCACACAACCACCACAACACACCCACCAAGTGACCGCACAACCACCACAACACACCCACCAAGGGACCACCACAACACACCCACCAAGTTACCACACATCACCACAACACACCCACCAAGTTACCACACAACCACCACAACACACCCACCAAGTTACCACACAACCACCACAACACACCCACCAAGCTACCACACAACCACCACAACACACCCACCAAGTTACCACACAACCACCACAACACACCCACCAAGCTACCACACAACCACCACAACACACCCACCAAGTTACCACACAACCACCACAACACACACACCAAGTTACCACACAACCACCACAACACACCCACCAAGTTACCACACAACCACCACAACACACCCACCAAGCTACCACACAACCACCACAACACACCCACCAAGTTACCACACATCACCACAACACACCCACCAAGTTACCACACATCACCACAACACACCCACCAAGTTACCACACATCACCACAACACACCCACCAAGTTACCACACAACCACCACAACACACCCACCAAGTTACCACACAACCACCACCAACACACCCACCAAGTTACCACACAACCACCACAACACACCCACCAAGTTACCACACACCACCACAACACACCCACCAAGTTACCACACAACCACCACAACACACCCACCAAGTTACCACACAACCACCACAACACACCCACCAAGTTACCACACATCACCACAACACACCCACCAAGTTACCACACAACCACCACAACACACCCACCAAGCTACCACACAACCACACACACCCACCAAGTTACCACACATCACCACAACACACCCACCAAGTTACCACACAACCACCACAACACACCCACCAAGTTACCACACAACCACCACAACACACCCACCAAGTGAGCACACACCACCACAACACACCCACCAAGTTACCACACAACCACCACAACACACCCACCAAGTTACCACACAACCACCACAACACACCCACCAAGTTACCACACATCACCACAACACACCCACCAAGTTACCACACAACCACCACAACACACCCACCAAGCTACCACACAACCACCACAACACACCCACCAAGTTACCACACATCACCACAACACACCCACCAAGTTACCACACAACCACCACAACACACCCACCAAGCTACCACACAACCACCACAACACACCCACCAAGTTACCACACATCACCACAACACACCCACCAAGTTACCACACAACCACCACAACACACCCACCAAGCTACCACACAACCACCACAACACACCCACCAAGTTACCACACAACCACCACAACACACCCACCAAGTTACCACACAACCACCACAACACACCCACCAAGCTACCACACAACCACCACAACACACCCACCAAGTTACCACACACCACCACAACACACCCACCAAGTTACCACACAACCACCACAACACACCCACCAAGTTACCACACATCACCACAACACACCCACCAAGTTACCACACAACCACCACAACACACACACCAAGTTACCACACAACCACCACAACACACCCACCAAGTTACCACACATCACCACAACACACCCACCAAGTTACCGCACAACCACCACAACACACCCACCAAGTTACCACACAACCACCACAACACACCCACCAAGTTACCACACATCACCACAACACACCCACCAAGTTACCACACAACCACCACAACACACCCACCAAGTTACCACACAACCACCACAACACACCCACCAAGTTACCACACATCACCACAACACACCCACCAAGTTACCACACAACCACCACAACACACCCACCAAGTTACCACACAACCACCACAACACACCCACCAAGTTACAACACAACCACACACCACCACAACACACCCACCAAGTTACCACACAATCACACACCACCACAACACACCCACCAAGTTACCACACAACCACACACCACCACAACACACCCACCAAGTTATCAAACAACACCACAACACACCCATCATCACAACACACACACCAAGTTACCACACCACCACAAAACACCCACCAAGTTACCAAACAACACCACAACACACCCATCATCACAACACACACACCAAGCTACCACACACCACCACAAAACACCCACCAAGTTACCAAACAACACCACAACACACCCATCATCACAACACACACACCAAGCTACCACACAACTACACCCTTCCACTGAGACACATATAGTAATCATTCCTTTAGCCTAAAAACATTTAAATTATTTCATCCAAGGTATTTATGCTCTTCCACCTCATCTGTGTATATTTAAATTAAAAACGTGTATCCTATTAACATTTACCTTAGTTATTAATGTTGTTGTGCTAGATTCCACTTTCATTGTCCACCATATTGTAATAGATTCCACCCCCATTTTGTGCTAACTCCACTTTCATTGTCCACCATATTGTGCTAGACTCCACTTTCATTCTCCACCATATTGTACTAAATTCCACCTTCATTCTCCACCATATGCATCAAATCATTCAGTTCTCTCCCCATCATCACCTTCACTCTCCCTCCTTCCCTCCGGTTATCCTGTCATCTCATTTCCCGTTCGTTAAGGGGAAATGGGTCGGTTTTTTGGTCCCCCTTCTTCCTCGTGTTTAGCCCCATTAGTTTTCAGGTTTTAAGATGATTGGCCCCTTAGTTTGTTAATTTTGAGACCTTCCGCCCCATTTCCTTGTCAATATTAAGACCTTTCGTGCTATTTAGGTGTCGATTTGTTTTCCTGGCGAACGATAGTGAGCCTGTAATTTTGGAAGACTCTCTCTCTCTCTCTCGTTGAAGGCTCGAGGGAACAAGTAAGGCTGGTACACAACTATCCGGGTGGAGACGAAAGAGGGAACTTGATACTGTACCAGAAACAGGAGGTAGTATAAGGGCCATTCTTTTAAACATCGTAAAAACTTTCCCTACGACCTTACCCCGACCATTTCATTTATCTGTATAAGGGTCAATCTGGGTCGGGAAAGGTCGAAGGGAAAGCTTTTACGATCGTTCGCCAGGTAAAATAATTGACACCTTAATAGCGCGAAAGGTCTTACTATTGAAAACAAAATGGGGTGAAAGGTCTTAACATCGACAAACTACTGAGCGGAACGTCATCAAATCTGAAAACTGATGAGGCTAAACACGAGGAAGAAGGGGGACCAGCAAAGCGATCCATCTCCCCTCAAGACAAAGTATCAAAGTTGGTGCCACAGCTAAAATAACCGGCGACTTCAGAACTCAATAAAATCCTTGAGAGGCCTTAATGTTACTACTGAAGACAGAGATGAGAGAGAAAGATAGTGTGTGTGACAAGTAAAGAGAGAGAGAGAGAGAGAGAGAGAGAGAGAGAGAGAGAGAGAGAGAGAGAGAGAGAGAGAGAGAGAGAGAGAGAGAGAGAGAGAGAGAGAGAGAGAGAGAGAGAGAGGAGGGAGGGAGGGAGAGCGAGTGTGTGTGTGTGTGTGTGTGTGAGAGAGAGAGCGAGTGTGTGTGTGAGAGAGAGAGCGAGTGTGTGTGAGAGAGAGAGAGCGAGTGTGTGTGTGTGTGTGTGTGTGTGAGAGAGAGAGAGAGCGAGTGTGTGTGTGTGTGAGAGAGAGAGGTAGGGGAGAAGGAAGAGAGAGAGAGAGAGAGGGGAGAAGGAAGAGAGAGAGAGAGAGGGAGGGGAAGGAAGAGAGAGAGAGTGAAAGTGAGAGTGAGATTCTAACGAGTAACCTGACCTCCCCTTAACATAACGATGGCTATAATGTTGTACCGGTAACCTGTATATTATATTGATGTTGGTTCAGCAGACCCCACCCAACCCTCCTTCCCCCACATCTCTCCACATTCCCTCCTTCTTCAAGATAATAAACAAGATAATTAAGATAATTACAGTGTTTGTTCCAGCTGACGGTTAATCCCATTGGTGTTTAGATTTTAAGACGTTCGACTAATTAGTTTGGCGATTTTATGACTTTATGCCCCATTTCTTTGTCAAAATTAAAACTTTTCGTGCCATTTAGGAGTCGAATTTTTCTGGCGAGCGATAGAGAGTCTGTCATTTTAGGAGTAACCGGCCTACCGAAAAATGTAAATAATTATCTTGAAGGGGGTTCTCGGGGGTGTTTTTTACAGTTTGATGGAAGTCTTGGGAGGAATTATAAAAAACAAATATTATTGTACCGGTACCTGTATATTGATCTTGGTTCAGCAGACCCAACCCTCCTTCCCCCATCTCTCCCAACCCATGTTGTCTCCTGCTTGACGATTATAAACTATACTCTATTTATTATTACCAGGCCAAAAATCTTTACCACTAACCTCTACAACTCATAAACGACCCCAGTAATCGAGCTAATATGCCTACCAATTGGGAAGAGTCAGTCAGGGAATAGGTGTAGAAATGTACACGCCATTTACTCTAGCCTTTTTTTAGTTACAGGAGTTAGGAGTCACAATTTCTGGCCTACCTATAATGAATGGACTATAGCAACATGGACGTGGGAGAGAGGAAAAGTCAGATTCACATGATTAGTTGGATATTTTGTTCTTATTGTTATAGATTCACACTTTAGTACAAGCCCGAACTCTCTGGGGAACGTTGTAGCTGAAGGTGTATGTGTATGTATGAGAAATATTGTGTGTGTGTGTGTGCATCAGAAAGTTATCTGATGTGTTTTGGACAGACTGTTTCCCTCACACGTTCGATGCATTTTACATTTTACAGGAAAATACTGAACCAGTGAAGTTCAAAACCTTTCAGACTATCACTTATTTTGAACTTTCTCTCTCTCTTTCTGTGTGGCTTGAGAATGCCAAGGAAAACAAATAAAAACATATGAGACCCTAACAAAAGAGAGGGCAAGTAGCATGTCAGAGGAGATAAAGGGAGGTAAATAGTATAAAACATGAATGGAGGAGAAACGTAAATAGGACGAAAAGAAAACGTGTAGGCTAAGCCAAGGCGAGATAATGTTGTTCAGGAACACTAAGTAAACACATTTAAAGGAGGGGGGGGGGGGGGGGGTTGCCTCCTAGACTATGAAGCTTTAACATATATATATATATATATATATATATATATATATATATATATATATATATATATATATATATATATATATATATATATATATATATATATATATATATATATATATATATATATATATATATATATAATTATATAAACGCCTCCAAGAGATAAACTTGTAAATTTTATTGTAGAAAAATGGTGAGTCAAAGAATAGTGGTGAGACAGTGGTTAGACAGCGAAACAGTTTTTAGACGGGACCGCAGTGGTGAGACAAGGTCACAGGGGTGAGACAGGGATACAAGGAAGAGACAGGGATACAGTGGTGAGACAGGGCCACAGGGATGCAAGGAAGATACAGGGATGCAAGGAAGATACAGGGATACAGTGGTGAGACAGGACCACAGCGGTGAGACAGGAATACAGGGAAGATACAGGGATACAGGGGTGAGACAGGACCACAGCAGTGAGACAGGGATACAGGGAAGAGACAGTGATACACGGGTGAGACAGGGCCACAGGGGTGAGCCAGGGAGACAGTGATATAGTGGTGAAATAGAGAGACCTTGGTGAGACCGGGGTGCAGATGTTTACAAGGCAAGCAGGGGTGAGACATGGAGGGATGGATTAGACAGAGGAGCAGAGTGAGAGTGAGAGGGAGGCAGAGTGAGAGTGAGAGGGAGGTGGGAGGGAAGAGCCGGAATGTGGGAATGTGGAGCCGGAAGGGAGGGACGTGGGAGTGTGAAACTGGAATGAAGGAAGTTGGGAGTGGGAAACTTGAAAAATGAATAAGGTGGTAGGAGGAGAGAGGGAACAAGGACCTGAAATAAAGGAGTTAAGACCGAGGTAGATGCATTGGGAGATATATTCTTATTTTTATTAATCTCACCACCACACCCCCAATGAAATTAATTAAAGTATATATGATCCACCGGGATTCGAACCCGGGTTATCACACACAGATTTTTGCCACCTTAACCATTACACCACCAGGACGGTTAAAGGTTTATGCACACGCCTACGACTTATTATCCATTCTCGAATACTGGATATTAATCTAATCATGTTCATATTCCCAACCGCACTATGGTAGCCTACTGTTTAAGTGAGAGGAAAGAATATTCATGGGGCACAGATCATATAGACCGGCCTCTCGAAGAAATATCCCTAAACCTACTAATAATCTTATTTTTATTAATCTCACCACCACACCCCCAATGAAATTAATTAAAGTATATATGATCCACCGGGATTCGAACCCGGGTTATTTGAAGAAGAAAAAAACAGTGAGCGCTAGAAATATATCAAGAAGAGAGGACTGAGAAGCAGAATGTGAGGTTAGAAACAGTAATGATAATAAGAAATTAAAGGGTGATGGATATAGGATGGTTACCGGTACTTGGAACAGGGGAAACACTGAAAAGGAAGTGATGACTAATGCTATTTTCGCAGAAAGTTAAGAGAGGTAGAGATAGATGGTGGGGGGTGGGGGGAGACTGCCTATAGTAATCACCATTGTGGTACGGTATTAACCCATATTATACCCGAGCACTTTGCAATTTATGTACCCCTCAGTACCAGCCATTCTGGCCAAAATAACTCATCTACGGCGAGATAACATACTCCCACCACGACAGGTGAAGGGTGACTAAATGTGTGTGGCCGGTGACTGCTGTGGGATACAGTGGGAAGCATATGCAGTGTTGCCAACACTTAGCAGTATTGCCTTTAAGTCTTGTTAGTAGTTCCCTCTCGATAATAGCAGGAAGAAGGGTCCAGTATTAGTGACAGATGACAGCCGTCGCTGGTACTAGTGTTACCCAATTGTACTGATGGATTAGGGCTGACGCTGGGACAGCATGGGTTAACGTTGACAAGTGTGCTCAGTAAAGTAAACATATTTCAGAGATACCTGCAACCTTTTTCTCTCCTGCTTAAAATTACCGACACTTGAAACTCTCTCTCTACCTCTCTTACATTCAACTGAACTGTTTCCTGCTCCACAACCATTGGTCCCACTTATTCCTCAACACACAGTCAACATCAGAAACCCAATCAAAACATTAAGAGGCCTTTTATGTTCCTACTGACTTCCCTCAGGCAGTCAAGGAGAGGGAGTGTGTGAGGGGTTGGAAGCGTGTGTGCGTGTGTGTTCAAATTTTAAGTAATGTGTTTACATATATAATTCTTATTTGCAAAATGTAATTGCACTAGACACGAAGATCTGAAACAACCCCCATATACAGTAGAGGAGTCTTAAGACAAAAACATTTAGCCTAGGCCTATAGTGTCTGTGTAGTGTGTTTGCCTAATGCAATACATTGAAGTAGCAAAGAAAGCTCAGAAATTATTGGGCTATATTAAGAGGCAATTTAAGTATAGAAATAAGGAAATAGTCCTCACACTTTACAACGCTCTGATACGGCCTCTCTTAGAGTATGCTGTTCAGTTTTGGTCTCCAGCACTCCGGAAAGATATAGAGCGACTGGAAAGAGTACAAGCTAGGGCTACAAAACTTATTACATTGATTAGAAGACTGAGCTATGAGGACCGGTTGAGAGCTCTTAATCTCTTTCCGTTGGAGATACGCAGAATACGAGGTCAGTCCTTGAATTTTGTAATATTCTTAATGGATTTGACAATGTGGATTATAGCAAAATGTTTAGCCTCAATACAAATACAACATGCAACCATGGTTGGAAATTAAAATTGAAAAGGTTCAGCACTAACATTTGTGAAAACTTTTCACATATAAGACCTGTTCTACCTGGAACAATCTTCCCTTCGAAGTTGTAAATAGTTCTTCAGTAGAGCAGCTCAAGAAGAGAGTAGATAGTATTTTGCACACTCTGTAAAGAGTGTAGTGCACTAAACAGTCTCTCTCTCTGTAACATAATATATACACATCCCAGGTTACATCTCCTTCCACACCGAGTATCTCCTCAGAATGGACCGCAAGGTCTCTGAGATATCAACTATTCCTTGTAACTCTCTCTCTCCCCCACTATTCATAGTACCGGTACCAATAAAGACCTCCCTGGCACCACTCACTGTGCCTCTCACCTTCCATCCATTACCATTCTCACTCCCTCCAGGTCCTCTCACCACCACTCGTTGTTACACCAGAACCACTTATTCTCACTCACTCTCACACTCTCTCTCTCTCTCTCTCACAATATACAGTAACAATAAAGACCTCCCTGGCACCACTCATTGTTACACCAGAACCACTTATTCTCACTCACTCTCACTCTCTCTCTCTCTCTCTCACAATATACAGAACCAATAAAGACCTCCCTGGCACCACTCATTGTTACACCAGAACCACTTATTCTCACTCACTCTCACTCTCTCTCTCTCTCACAATATACAGAACCAATAAAGACCTCCCTGGCACCACTCATTGTTACACCAGAACCACTTATTCTCACTCACTCTCACTCTCTCTCTCTCTCACAATATACAGAACCAATAAAGACCTCCCTGGCACCACTCATTGTTACACCAGAACCACTTATTCTCACTCACTCTCTCTCTCTCTCTCTCACAATATACAGAACCAATAAAGACCTCCCTGGCACCACTCATTGTTACACCAGAACCACTTATTCTCACTCACTCTCTCTCTCTCTCTCTCTCACAATATACAGAACCAATAAAGACCTCCCTGGCACCACTCATTGTTACACCAGAACCACTTATTCTCACTCACTCTCTCTCTCTCT